>ML382616.1:175291-224850 GCA_005239525.1 Nicotiana knightiana | reverse complement strand
GAGAGAGAGAGAGAGAGAGAGAGAGAGAGAGAGAGAGAGAGAGAGAGAGAGAGAGAGAGAGAGAGAGAGAGAGAGAGAGAGAGAGAGAGAGAGAGAGAGAGAGAGAGAGAGAGAGAGAGAGAGAGAGAGAGAGAGAGAGAGAGAGAGAGAGAGAGAGAGAGAGAGAGAGAGAGAGAGAGAGAGAGAGAGAGAGAGAGAGAGAGAGAGAGAGAGAGAGAGAGAGAGAGAGAGAGAGAGAGAGAGAGAGAGAGAGAGAGAGAGAGAGAGAGAGAGAGAGAGAGAGAGAGAGAGAGAGAGAGAGAGAGAGAGAGAGAGAGAGAGAGAGAGAGAGAGAGAGAGAGAGAGAGAGAGAGAGAGAGAGAGAGAGAGAGAGAGAGAGAGAGAGAGAGAGAGAGAGAGAGAGAGAGAGAGAGAGAGAGAGAGAGAGAGAGAGAGAGAGAGAGAGAGAGAGAGAGAGAGAGAGAGAGAGAGAGAGAGAGAGAGAGAGAGAGAGAGAGAGAGAGAGAGAGAGAGAGAGAGAGAGAGAGAGAGAGAGAGAGAGAGAGAGAGAGAGAGAGAGAGAGAGAGAGAGAGAGAGAGAGAGAGAGAGAGAGAGAGAGAGAGAGAGAGAGAGAGAGAGAGAGAGAGAGAGAGAGAGAGAGAGAGAGAGAGAGAGAGAGAGAGAGAGAGAGAGAGAGAGAGAGAGAGAGAGAGAGAGAGAGAGAGAGAGAGAGAGAGAGAGAGAGAGAGAGAGAGAGAGAGAGAGAGAGAGAGAGAGAGAGAGAGAGAGAGAGAGAAAGAGAGTATTTGTGCAAAGTATAGGAATGAAAGTAGAGGAATGGGATTTACTTGAAGAGAAAGTAGGCTTGACTGCTTGTAAAAGGGTAAAATTGTCTTTTCGAAAGGCTTTTAACAAAAAAACGGGTAGCGGTGCAAACATAAAAACAAAGCGGGTACATGTTAAAGAGGGGTGCCTAAATAGGGTGCCCCGTGCAATTTCTTCTCTATAGGCTTGCCTGGAAATTAGTATCTGAAAAGTTTGTTTGCTATTTTTAGGGATCTTTACACAAATAGTCAGTCATATTAATTGTTTATTTTTTCTAGTCAAATACATAGATTATACATTAATTATACACAATTATATACATATAATACATAAATTATGCATATATTATACCTCCACCGATTATTTTTAGTTTAAGTTATTGAGTGGGCGGCTATTTGGATTAATTCTTCAGGTTTTTTTACTGAGCTGCTTTAAAGTTGGGCTGGGCTGTCCATTCCAAGTCAGACTCCAGAACCAATTGATGGCCCAATCCTACTGATCTAGTATTGTCCGCTTGTTCACTTTTGAGAAATAACCCATTTAGGCTTTTTGAGCTAAAATATATAAAACTTAGCCAATTTATTGAATACTACCAAATACCAAGATTAACCAAATGCTATCAATATTAGCCAATTTATTGAATACTAATACTACCAATATCAACCACCTGCAATCAATATTAGCCAATTTATTGAATACTACCAATATTAACCAGATGCTATCAATATTAGCCCAATTGGCTATTTGTTTCCTCTTCACTTTTCCCACCATTTCCACTTTTCCAACAATAAGTATCCCTACAACAATATTTTATATGTGTGAGAGTTTCGTCGGTTGTCCTTTCTTGTATCACTATGAAATTTTCGTTTCTATATCATATAAGAAATTATATTACCAAATATGTTCATAGTTTGCATATTATTCGTTATGCTAATAGTATTTCTATAAAAAATAGATAATTCATTAAATAAGGAATTATTGTAGCTGTAGGCTTCCTTATTTAGGCGTGCTAATATTGGAGAATTAAAGATTCTTTCAGATATTTCATTAAATAAGGAATCATTATAGATGTAGGCTTCCTTATTTAAGTGCACTAATATTGGGAATTCCTTATTTAATTGTCTGATTTTAATAGATTCGACCTCATCTTTTTAATATATTTAATTACTTGAAACTCAACTGAAAGAATTAAAAATACACAAGTTGTTCTAAGCTGTCAACACTTACGTCTAACGTAACAATATTGTAGATGCGTGTTAGTAAGAAAAAGGTGGATGGTTGAGTATTGTTTTGGACAAAAATATGTATTTAAAATGTGAAACATACATTTCAGGGGAAGCATGTCGAGTCCAAATATGTACCCAGTTTGTAGATATTTTATAGATAAATTGTAGATTATTTTTATTCTGATTGTAAATGCCTTTTTTTTTCTTTTTGTTTTCACAAATAAAAAATGACTAAAACTTCTACACATCTTCTGCAAAAAACGCAATTATGTCGAAAATCCCAATTATGCTACAATTGAATGAGAATTGGGATATTAAAATTTAATGTACCCAATTTGTAGATATTTTGTAGATAAATTATAGATTATTTGTATTCTGATTGTAGATGATTTGTTTTCTGTTTTCACAAATAAAAAACGACTAAAACTTCTACAAATCTTCTGCAAAAAACGCAATTATGTCGAAAATCTGAATTATGCTACAATTGAATGGGAATTGGGTATATTAAAATTCAATGTACCCAGTGTGTAGATATTTTGTAGATAAATTGTAGATTATTTGTATTCTGATTGTAGATGCTTTGTTTTCTGTTTTCACAAATCAAAAACAACTAAAACTTCTACAAATCTTCTGCAAAAAACGCAATTATGTCGAAAATCCTAATTATGCTACAATTCTGTGATTCTCCTATATGCTCTTGTTACTCCTTACGAAACTGCTATGCTAAATATGGAATCCAAAAAAAACATGATGAAGGGATATATCTTCCTAAACAAAATCATCCCATGGACTGTTACAAGAAAATTGGCTTTTGCCAACAATTGAAGCATCAAAAGAAAAAGATAAAAAGATCTGTTCGAGCTCATAAAAATTCTTTCTGAGCAAACTCAAAATACGAGAAAACGACATGGTCTAAAATTTTGTAAATTACTGAAAATGTTAGACCATACTTAAATATTTTGTAATGCAAACTGAAGATCTTATGAAAAATATTAGACTCGCGTCTAACATTGTTAATAAGAGTAATTGACTATATTTGCACAAATTTTTAAAGTCGGAATGAATTTTATACAATGGCGCTAAAAGGGGAAATACCCTTTCTACCTTCACAAGGTAAGGGTTCAGACCCCACTTGTGAAATTGCACTGAGTTTGTTATTGTTATTGTTAGCATTAAAACGAGACATTTGTGTAAAGTAGTCTTATATATACTTCACACAAAATAAAATTCATCGCAACCAAAACAAAAGTTGAATAATTAAGAAAGAGAGAAAAAAGAAAAAAACCAAAAAAGGTAGAAAACAAGAAGAGAAACTGAATTTAGCAAAAATCAAGTAAAATTCCACAATCATCAAATGGAACCTAGAAGTGCAAGTCAGAAATAGAACACTCAGAGACAAGATAATTCTAACTTTTACTATTTTTTTTTTTATTTCCAAAACAAGCCTTATATAACTCCAGAATATAAAGCAATGGGATATCAAAGTGTCTACTAACTAAAATCCACTATGAGATCCTTTGCGTAAACTTAAGACTTCCACCTAATCCATTATTAATTCAGCAGCCAAAGATTTTAAGTACAAAGTTAGGTAGATGCAGCCAATTCACTTTAATGAACGAGTGTCCTCATTGTTTATTTGTATCTTAAAACTGACATTTGCTTAAACGCATTGGTCCAAAATATGTACTGTAAAAATGGTATGTGTGTTCTAAGTAGGCCACCCCCTTATAACAGAATCAGCTCCCTAACATGGCCTACAATTGCTTGACTTTTCTTCTAAGGTTTCACTTTTTCTTTCTTTTTATTTTATTTTTAAAACATTCTATTACGTTGAGGGATCAAGGAAGCTGAACCTACATATATTGTATGAGAGACTTTTTGGAAGTGTCATTGTTGAATTAGGCCATGCATGGAGGATCGAAGTTCCTCATTTCTTAATGAAGAAGAAATCAGAAGTGAAGAAGAAGAGGAAGTAACTGTTTCATTACACTGCAGAAGAGAAGGGAGCTGCTATTTATACACATTACACACGTGCACCTCACATGACCTTTTAACTAACATCTTAACCAACTCTAACTCCTAACTAATCACATTTAACAGCTAAACAAATGAATTAGTTAGCAACTGATTTTGTATTCCATTACTCCCCTCAAGCTGGAGGGTGGAAGACATCGAGCACTCCTAGCTTGGACAAGAGAAGGTGATGCTGATTAACAAATAATCCTTTTGTGAGGAGATCAGTCAGTTGTGATTGTGTAGCAACATAGATGGTTTCAATGAGCCCTTCCTTTACCTTTTCTTGGACGAAATGACAGTCAATGTGCTTGGTACGCTCATGGAAGGTAGGATTAGCAACAATTTGAATGGCTGCTTTGCTGTCACAGTGTAGTTTAATTGGCTTGGATAACTCCTAGATCTTGAAGTAATCCAGCTAGCCACACGATCTCCGCAACACTAGTTTTCATGCTCCGATATTCTGCTTCAGCTGAACTTCGACTGATTGTGGGTTGCTTCTTAGTTTTCCATGAGATTAAGGAATCCCCTATCTTAATGACATAACCTGTAACTGAGCGTCTAGTATTAGGACAAGTTGCCCAGTCAGAGTCATAGTAGGCAGCCAATTGAGTGATTGGCTTGCAACTTAAAAATATCCCCAGACCAGGACTGCCTTTGATATACTTCACCACCCTTAAAGCTGCTTCCCAGTGTGACTTTTTTGGTTGCTGCATGAACTGGCTCAGCACTTGTACTGTAAAGCAAATATCTGATCGGGTGATAGTAAGATAAATCAACTTTCCCACCAGTTTTTGATAGCTTGAAATATCTTCCAGTACAGGATCATCAGTCTTCCCAATTATCTTGTCAAATTCAACAGTTGTGAGCCTTGTGTTTGCTTCAATTGGTGTTGAAGCTAGCTTGCCTCCACTAAGTCCCACATCTGAGATCAGCTCTAAGGCATACTTTCTTTGATTGAGGAGTATGCCTTGTTTGGACCTCAACACTTCAATCCCCAAGAAATATCTAAGCTCTCCAAGATCCTTGACTTTGAGGTTGATGTTCAGAGTCTGCTTGGAATCTTCAATGAGTTCCTTATTGTTCCCAATAATAAGAGGATCATCAACATAGATTAGAATGATCACTATTTTGTCTCCCTCTCTTCTAGTGAATAATGAATGATCGCGTGGACTTTGGCAGTATCCTGCTTTCACCAGTGTTGAAGTGAGCTTGATATTCCACTATCTAGATGCTTGTTTGAGACCATGTAAGGATTTCAAAAGCTTGCACACCTTGTACTCCCCCTGGCTGTGATCCTTGTGGTAGATCCATATAGACAATAAATCACCTTGAAGAAATGCATTATTGACATCCATCTGATAGAAACACTAATTTTGTGAGGCTGCTACACTAATGACAGTTCTTACTGTCACCATCTTAGCCACATGAGAGAAAGTCTCATGATAGTCTAGGCCTTCTCTTTGTGTGTATCCCTTTTCTACCAGGCGTGCTTTGTACTTATCTACTTCACCATTAGCCTTATACTTAATCTTGTATATCTATCTAGAACCTATGGTAGTCTTCCCTTCAGGTAAGGGAACCAGCTCCCATGTCTGGTTGCTTTCCAAAGCATCAATCTCCTGCTGCATAACTAGTATCCAATTGTGATCCTTTGAAGCTTCTTTGAATGACTTAGGCTCCAGGGAGGTAGAGAAAGATCCCAAGTAAGCTTGGTAGTTGGGATGAAGATGTGTATAGGTCACATAATTGTAAATAGGATAAGAACATTGTGCTCTTGATCTTCCAGTAGTGATGTAGTCCCTTAGCCATATTGGTGGTCTAGTTGTTCTGCATGGTCTTTCATGAGATGAACCATGATCCACAGGCTGTGAAGATCCATTAGCAATCGAATCATCTACTTGCAACTCTGTTTGAACTGATTCAATAGTTGGATCACCATCATCATGCTCCTGCTGGTATTCAGCCTCTTGTTGGTATTCAGCCTCCTGTTGGTGATCCATTGTTGTCATAGGGGATGAGTTGTCTGCTGCTGGTTGAACATCGCCTGTATGTCCTGTTTCTTCATGTCCTGCAATTGCTGGATGTGTACCATGAGTCTCCCTCATGGGCAACTGAGTGACACATGCATCAACATTATCTTTAAACAAGTGAAAGTCAATTAGTTCATCTGAATGTCCAGTTTTGAAAGGAAATAGTGACTCCTTGAACTGGACATCCCTACTAATGAATATTTGATGATCCACAAGATCATACAACTGTATCCTTTCTGTGATTCTGAATATCCCATAAAACTGTCTTCCTGTCCCTCGAAGTGAACTTGTCACCTTTAGGTAGTCTGCTAGCATAGCAAAGACATCCAAATATTCTTAGATGAGACAGTTGAGGGGGCTTCCCATACAGCAATTCAAAGGGGTTGCTTCCTTGCAATACTTTGGAAGGTAGCCTGTTAATCAGATATACAACAGTCTTCACACATTCTCCCCAAAATCTCATAGGCACTGAACTCTGAAATGCCAAGGCTCTTGCAACATCTAGTATGTGTCTATGTTTTCTTTCCACAATCCCATTCTGTTGTGGAGTGTATGTATAGCTACTTTGATGCATTATTCCATAAGAAGTTAATAATTCATCACACTTTGAATTTAAGAATTCACTACCATTGTCTGATCTAAGAAATTTAACAGTTTTATCAAACTTGTTCTTTATTAAAGCCAAGAAATTCTTCAGCACTACAATCACTTCACATTTAGACTGTATCAAACATATCCATGTGTATCTACTGTAGTCATCAACTATGGTAACAAAGTAATATTTTTTATCATATATAGGATTTCTGTATGGACCCCACACATCAAGATGCATCAATTGAAAAACACAGTCTGCTATACTATTACTAACAGGAAATTTCAGCCTACTTTACTTAGCCAAAGGACAAACTTCACAACAATTCAATTGTTCAGTGTCTATCTTATTTTTGACCTCTACAATATGTTGCATAGCTCCAATAGATGGATGTCCAAGTCTCCAATGCCACAGCCTTCCACAGTCCTCATCTTTGTGTACTGCTGCTCCTACTGTAGTTGTTATTTCTTCCTGTAAAATGTATAATGCTTCCTTTTCTTTACCAATCCCCAGAACCTTCCCATTGAAGAGTACCTGAAACACACCAAAGTCAGGAAAGAATAGTGCCACACAATACAACTGCTTTGTTATCTTGGACACTGAAAGCACATTGAATTTAAAGTCGGGTACATGCACAACATTCTCAAGCTTGTATTTGCCCAAAATTACTGCATCTCCTATGCTTGCAATTTCAGCTCTACCACCTGTAGGAACTTGTACTCTACTGTTACTTTGTTCTTTCAGTGATCTAGAAATAATTAGCAACTCTCTATATGGTGTAATATGGTGAGAAGCCCCTGTATCTATTATCCATCCACAGTTAAGACTATTGGATAACATTGAAGACATACCTGGCATATTACCTGCAATGTTATCTGATACACCACTAGAAGTTGGCTTGTTCAACATATCCAGTATTTGTTTGTATTGTTGTTCAGTGAAGAATTGACCATGTCCCTCTGGTATCTTCATGTTGTTCCCTGCAACTATTGAATTTGCAAAGGTTCTGAATCCACCAGCTTGTGGTCCTTTCTTCTTGCTCTTGAAATCCTGTGGATAACCAACAATTTTGTAGCAATTCTCCTTCAAATGTCCCTTGTAACCACAATGCTCACATACTACACCAGGTTTCTTAGGTCTAAAACCTTGATAAGTCTTCCCTGCCAGCATAGTTCAATGGCTCCTTATTGCCATCAACTACACCTAACAACCTTTGGCTTTGTACCTGTGAGATTGTTGCATATGCTTCATTCACAGAAATTGTAGGTCTCCTAGATAATAGGTTGCTTATCAGATTGATGTACGACTCATTCAGTCCCATTAGAAACTGCATCAGTCTCTGTGATCTTAGATGAACCACATAAGGCAGTGATTCCTCATAATCACAAGAAGGAAGTGGAGCTAACATGTCCAATTCATCCCAACAGTCCTTCATTTTAGAATAATACGAAGTAACTGAGTCTGTTCCTTGCCTAAGTGTGGCAATCCCAGTCCATAGATGGAAAATTCTAGTTAAATTCGATCTATCAAATCTCTCCTCAAATTCACTCCATACCTTCTTAGCAGTGGAGGCATACACAATGCTAGCCATCAATTCTGTTGCAACCGTGCTTCCTATCCATGACAGGACTATATCGTTGCGTTTCTACCTTTGTTCTGCCAATTCTCCTCTGTACATGCTTTTGACACACGATCCATCTACAAAACCTAGTTTTCCTTTGCCTCGAAGAGCCAATTTCATAGCTCTGCTCCATAAAGCGTAATTGTCTGGTCCAGTGAGTTTCAATTGAATTAGAATGAGTCCAGGTGCATCTCCTGCTTGGAGAGATGATTATGATCAAGTGAAGAGATCTCATTTCCTGCCGCCATTTTTACAGAAATCGAGCTTGCTTCACACACTTCTGCAACTCTGCTAGAAGTTCACACAATTATGCTTTGTGCTCTTCTACAGATCTCGATTTTCACAGCACGAGCTCTCTTCAATTTACCCGCGCCGATACCATGTTGAATTAGGCCATGCATGGAGGATCGAAGTTCCTCATTTCTTAATGAAGAAGAAATCAGAAGTGAAGAAGAAGAGGAAGTAACTGTTTCATTACACTGCAGAAGAGAAATGAGTTGATATTTATACACATTACACATGTACACCTCACGTGACCTTTTAACTAACATATTAACCAACTCTAACTCCTAACTAATCACATTTAACAACTAAACAAATGAATTAGTTAGCAACTAATTTTGTATTCCATTAGTCATAATTGGATCGATAATTACGAAGGTGTGGAGGTCAAGAATTAGGATAGTATGTTAGTAAGTAGTCGAGCGCCTTTTTCTTTCTCATACTGGCCGGCAGAGTTAGTGTTAGTTTGATTTTTTCTTATTCTTAGATTGTTATTATTGTCTGTTATATTCTTATTATCTTTCGATTCGATCTTCTTAGTATCTTGTTGTTGTTACTGCTTGTTGCCCCTGTTTCTTTTCATCTTTTCTTGAGCCGAAAGTTTATCAGAAATAACATTTCTACCTTCCCAGAGTAAGAATAAGGTCTGCGTACACATTACCTCCCGAGAGAAATTTCAGTGGGTTTATTGTTTTGTTATAATTGGATTGATAATGAAAAGGCTTAATTAGAAGGAAAGTCATGCTAAATAGCATCATCATCAATTCATGTCCTAATCAAAACAACTTGTTCCCTTTTTAAAAGTTATTGGTCTACTTAATTGTCTGTAAATCAAAATCTTGGGTCCTTTTTGGTGGTAGTGCTAGAGAATTCATGTGAACCTTCTTTTTGGTGGGTGCTACATTTGTCTTGGTTCATTCTGCTTTAAATGGTAAGAGCCTATAAAAAGTCATTTCACAATATCACAATCCAACAACTGTGTGTAGTAATTGGTATAAAATAATTTTAAAAACTTGACAAAGAAATCCCATATGATAATGAGAAAGACTTTTGGAATGACGCAGAGACAGATCCAGTACAATGATAATACATTTGTTGCATGTACGATTTATTATATACATTACATTTTAAGAAAATTGAATTTAATAGTTTTTTATTTCATTAGTGTAATTAAATATGTTATAGCAAGTCACTCATTATTTATTAGTATATGTTACCAATTAATGCTATAAATTAGAGTTCTGGCAATTACCTTCTGAGAAGTAAGTTTTTGGACAAATGATCACTTTTAGCTCGCGGCCAGACTTATTACATTCAGTAGCTGTAATACTGTATAGAATTAATATATTTTTGTATATATAAAATGTGTATATACAATAAATATATATTTTTTCCGGCTATTATTTTGAGAGCGACTATACAATATCATTTTTTTTAATTTTGTACACGGTCAATATATAAAACTTAAACACCAAGAGAATTTATATTTATATATATATATATATATATATGATCTATGGAATTGTTCCCACGATAAAAGCATCTAATCCCTCCATATATTGACTTAAAATTCTGTTAACACCCAAACTTAGGAGAGGTCGTTAAAGCTATATATGATGAAATCGGATTGATTGAAGATACAGAAATCCATATATGATGATATCAAAATCAATTTGTTATGAAAGAGTGTAATTAAAGCATATATATATCATATTGAAATCATGAGTGCAGGTCATAATCCATCACTAGTATATGTACTATTCAAAATTCAACTTGTCCTGGGCCAGCATACGTTAGAAAGGAGAGAACTTTTGCCTTTTTTAAGCTTGGATTTATTAAGACCAATATTTAGAAGAATTGTACAGAAAGTCAGTAAGGCACATGGAGGTTAGCAAGATTAGTAACATCATTCACACTTGTTGCCGCCCATTAGACCTTCAACATGGTCCCTTTTTACTTGTTTAAATTTTTGCCTTTTAGTACAAATTGAGAGCTGCGTCTAAACTAAATGTTGGTCAAGGGCCAACGGGATTTGTTCTCTCTTATGTAGATACACTATCCCTTACGATTATGGTATAGGAAAGGGAAGATGAGATCTACTCATTGATTTGTATTAGATGAACGGCCGTACTACAATTGTTTAGGAGACATGAGCCACGCACTACACACAAGAATGAATTAATATTCGGTCGGTAAAATCTTTTGTTATCATGGGCACGCATAGACAATTCCTTGAAATTGACCCCCGAAAAACAAATGGAAAGACAAAGATATATAGTAACCCAAAAGTGTAGCGTAGCGCTAAAATTATCTATAATTGTGCTGATAAATTGCTAGTAAGATAATTGAGATACATGCGTATTGTTTACCTTGAAAATATTAATTACAATTATACTTGATTTTGTGGTTCTAAAAATACGTGATTTATTTTAATACTAGTTATTTAGGCAATTGATGCTAAGTGAGAGTTAAAGAAAATGAGACAAGAGCAAAGGATGATGGAATTGTGCAAACCGAGCAGTTAAGAGACGGTGTCTCGAGCTTGGTCGAAATAGGGCCTCGAGGTCGAGCTCGAGGGTTTGATAGAAGGCGATCGAAGAAGGTATAACAGTATTGAAGGCTTCGAAGATGGCCTTTTTATGATCAATAACGAGCAATAAATGAAGAACAATTAATGAACACAATAAATGAAAGACAATAAATCAATGGAACAATTGTAAAGAATGTTTGAATTAGAGAGCAGAGAATGTTCTTGTTCTTGTCTTGAATATCATATATGTTACACAATGACAAGGGTCACCTTTATTTAAGAGGGGGAATCCCAACATAGTACATGTGTAATTATTACAAAGATAGACGGTTGTACAACCATTTAATGTCACGGTACGGACTTGTACTATTTTTGCGAACTTGATCAGCCTTAACCACATGCCTTTGGGGAATTTTCCGCTTTTCCATGATGGTCATCGATTTACACCGCTGTTGATACCCAATTTTTTCCTCAAATTATTTTTAATTTGCATATACACCTTCAAAATCATGCTTTCATAGCAACTGGTATTTTTCTATAATTTTCTTATATTTTATTAATTTATTTTTTAATTTATCCAGTATTTTATTTCTAATAATTAATTAAAAAATTGCATTACAAACAAAGAATTTCTTGATTTAATTTATTATTTAGGGTCCTATTAAGACCAAATTATTTTACAATCAACCAAATTGGCACTATTTGGCTATAGTCGCAATACATTTGCAATTATGGCCTAATTATATGTTTTATGCCATTTTTTACTCAGCAATTAGCCATTTATATTTTTAAATGCTAGTTGATCATGTTAATTTAATTTTATTAAGCATCAATTTCATTTTTATAATTATCAGCTATTTTTATAAATTATTTATCTATTTTTGATTGGGTATTTAATAGTTAGCCGCTATTATTTAAATTGTAGCCTAATTAATCTGATCCTCAACCCAATTAGATGGCCCAAATATCCTAGGCCCAATGCCTTATCCTACCCGACCCAATCCCTAACATAATCAGGGCCGTTGATCAAAATTGATCAACGGTCCAGATCCCTTTTACCTAAAATAAACCCTAAAGACTACCCTTCCCCCCTTCTCATTTCCCCATCTCACTTCTCACTCGTCTCTCTCTGAATCCCCTCACTTCTCTCTAGACCCTTCGTCTATTGAGCCCTTATCACCCTTCTTCGGCCACCCCCTCTCCAGAAATCATGGAGGTTCTACCTCTCATCGACCTTATGGCTCCGTCCTTCACACCTGTGTCACCGGTGGAGGTTCTCAAGTGGCCCAGAGGCGGTTCACTCCTATCTCCGATCTCATGCAATCTTTTCTGGTCACTTATGGCCGTTCGAGTAAAATCTTTAAATTTTTCGGCCAAACACCGGTAATATTTAAGTTTTCTTCTCTTCTCTGGAAGCCCTATCTTTAAATCCTCCGATCTTTTTAGATCTGTGACGGATCTATGTGTCTTTTAAGGTTCTCACATGTTTTCCTCAAAAGATTTCTTTGGTTACAAACGATTTTCTCATTTTTCCAGACTACGGTTTCAAAACCCTTTTGCAAAACAATTTCTTTATAATTTTTAGCAATTACTTTGTGATTTTAGGATGTTTAAACATCACCTGAGCTTTTCTTTTTGTTCGCTTCATATTTTTAAGAAACCCTAATACTTTTGCGTTCAATCTGGAAGTTCAAATTGTTTTGCAATGTTGTTTGCGTGTCTCTCATGAACTTTCATGAATGGCCTATGTGTACTATGCTTCTTGCTCTAATTTGTTACTAAGGTTTCTGAAACTCTACTGTCCTTTTAACTACTTTCTTAGGGTTTCTCTGATTTTGTTCAACACATGCTATTTATCGTTTAATAGGTCTGACTATTTGTTTTATTGATTGTTTACATGATAATTTATACTGATTTTGTGTATTCTCCTTAGACCTGCAATACTTTCCTTAAAAATTGTGATTTTGTGTATTTTCTTTATAACTCTTTACCGATTTTGAATTATTTCCTTGTTTGTGTGATACTTTCCTTGCTTAGCCTTGATTCCCTGTGATTTTAATCTCATTCGAGTTATCCTTGACTAATTTTCAGAATTAAAATTATACTCTGCTAAATTTTAATGTGTATGAATATGTTGTCAGTTATTTAACATGTACTTTCCTTAATTATGTATTATGTACTTAGTCCTTATTACATGCCACATGCTTTTACTACTCCTATTATGGTAAAATCAGTCTTATAATTGATTCTTTTCCTTGTTCGATACAACTTGTACCCGTTTGAACTATGACTTCTTAATTAAAGGGAGTCCGGGTCTTGATTGATTCTGATTGGGTATTTTTCCTATAACTATGTTAAATTAGTACTTGTTACCTTATTTGCGACTTGTTTTCAAACTATATATACTCTCTACTCTTAATTAACAAAAAAAACACGAACAATACACTATTCTGAACTCTCTCACACACATATACATTCTCTCTTGTTATTCTTGCTGTTTACTTGCTATTCTCAGTCGGCTGCAAGCCAAGACTGAGCAACTATACACTCTACCACTCTGCACTCTATTGTCCTCACTCTGCACTTATTCTCTCATTTAACTGGTATGTTTTTCAGTTTAACTTAAAGCATAAAAAATAACATGCCTCTTTTAATATTGCAATTCCTTTTGTTTCTATTATGCTTCTACTTGTGGTTTTGCTGTCTACCTTGCAATTAGCATGCCAATTTGTTGTTTTACCAATGTGATTATCCTTTTCCCTTTAGTTTCAGCATGTTTTACTGCCTTCTTATATGTTTCACTAGGACTCTGCCTTACCCCTGATCCCCAGTACACTATAATCATGTATTTTTGTCACTTAGTTACATGTAATTCTGAACATATGTTGTAACACTTTCCCTTGGACTTGTGTGTAACTCTGTTTGTTATGTACTTCCTTTTTGGCATCCTTCAATCTGATTGCGTTAAGTTTCTGGCCTAAACATCTTTATGAAAACTGTTCTGTGGTTGTTAAAGTTCTGTGATACCTTAGTATTAACTTGTATGCAAATCTGCTTCATGAGCAGCCTACTTGTCCCCTACCCCCCAGTCCCTACTTGTGAGTGTTAAACAGATTTGGTTCTTGTTTCTTGCTCTGTGTGTACTGTTCTGATCCTGAGACTCTTATTATCTTACACTCTTCCCTTTCAAACTGTTTTCACTAAGTAACATTCATGTTCTTCAAAACTTATTTCAAACAAGTTATTTTCAAAACCCGTTTTCCTACTTGATCTTTTCAAAACTATGAGCACTTCCACTATACTCTTAGACATTAGGTGCTGCCTCTCTTGTGTGAGCATTGCCTTGGGACCCTTGAGCTCCCTATGAACTTTGACACAGAAGAGCTGGCATTTCCACACTGCACTTACTCCATCTTGGCTATGAAATCTGGGTGTGAGCACTGCCCGTGATTCTTTGAGATCCTTAGGGAACTCTGACACACCTGGATCATGTGAAAGGTTGTGAATAGAATGGCCATGAGGCATTCTGGAGATTCTGGGCCTATCAGTAGGCTCCCTATAGTATAACTTCTTCTTTTTCTTTATTCAGTTGTGTAATTCATGCAAATGGCCTGTAATAATTGTTGTAAAAAAATCTGGGGTCGGATAGTGAAAATGGGTGGGTGATATGCATGTTGTAGTATATTTGAGAGTAGAAACCATGCTATTAGGTTTACATTCCTTATTTGTGCAATAGAAATCATGTTTAGTATCAACATGTGCAAAGCATATCATGCATTAGAAATCATGCTATTTAGGCTTTATGAACAATGTTTCAGTACTGCCATTCATCACTTAGAAAAATTCTTTGATAGGGTAAACGATGTTAATAATTGGTATCTTCTACAATCATGTTTCATATTGCTATGCGCACTTAGAGATCATGTTTATGATAAACGACACTAAAATAAACTGCCACTCTTGCATCTTCTGAAATCATGCTTAATGCTGTAATTATTGTGCATTTAGAAATCCTGCTTAGGATTCTGTATATGCATCATTCTGCATCCCTAACTGTGCATTAGATACCATGTTTTAGGATTTCATTCATACTCGCTTAACAACACCTAGTCTAACTACTGCGGCATGTTATTTACACATAGGCAAGCCTTAGGAAATCAATTAAAGAAATAAAACCAGAACTTTCCTCTGTGATTAGTGTTCAACTGTCAGCATGTTTAAAATCAGTAGGCAAGCCTGATTAAGACTTCCTCTCTGAGTTATGCAATAAATTTGTCTTTGTGTTATCACTTAGATACCATGCTTAGGATCTGAACCTGAATCTGGACCTTAACTGTGTATGAGTCATGTTGTTTATGTGTACTACGTGTGGAGGTACTTGTTCCTTTTATCTGCTTTTCTGTGTTTCTCCCTAATTGCAGTCCTACATGTTCTTATCTGTCGCCTTAGTATTTTTCCTTCAAACCTGAGGGTCTTCCTAGAACATCCCTTATAGGATAGAAGTCCTAAATTCCTCCGGGACTGGTAGGAAGGGACGGATAACAGCATGCAATATAGGTCGAGACCAACACTTGATTTAGTTACTTTCATGGGGCGGGAAAGGGTAGAATATGGATATGATGACTTGTATGCTAATACCACGTGTATCCCCTCTTTGAGGAGTGATTATCGGGTATTGTACTGATGTGATCCATATTATTATAAACCTAGGATACCCTTTATATGCTTAGATCGTCATCCTTTTAAAATCTAACCTTCTTTACTATTTTCAAACATCTGCATGCTTAAGACTTAAATCCCCTCTTATTTGAGCCTTTATTTGTTTGTTTTCTAAGCCGGACAAATTCACAAAAGTTGTTTGGCCGGGAACCACACTTGTGGATCCTGAGGGGTGCCTAACACCTTCCCCTTAGGATAATTTCAAGCTCTTACCCTATCTCTGGTTTAAAACGTAGTTGTAAATGAACCCCTTTGGTGGCCTAACGCACCTTTAAAAATCGTTAGGTGGCGACTCTCAAAAACACAAACCCCTTTCCCAAAAGGAAAGAGTTGTCCCAACCGAATGTCATAAACCCGATCTCCGCGAGGAAAGAGAGGGCGCGACAACATGGCGACTCCGCTGGGGATTTTTCAGGCTTTTACCATTTTCGAATTGCTTTGTGAATTTGTACCTCTCCCCATTTCCCTTATGTGCAATTACTTGTCTATTTCTTTAAGCATTTATTTTTTCTTCAAAAGTAACTGACATGTTCTTTCGGTTTCCTTCCTTTGTAACCACTTTTAAATTATAAACTGTTGTATTTACTGCTTTCCTAACGTGCAAATACATGACAACATATTTTTAATGCTTATTCATTATTGCATAATCATGCTCAACAGTCATACTCCACTCGTGCCAAACAAAATACTATAGCAACGATTGATGAGTGGTTGCGCTCTTCCTATATTATTACCCCCTAAATTCGGAAAGGCTTATATGCGGTAAAACTAGTCGATTGGCGGTGCAGTCGATGGTTCCGTACCTTTCCCCCTTGAGTTGTCCGCTCGAGGGTACCAGTCTAAAACCCCATACCAACCTTACTCTGTTATGTTATTTCATGCATCATGGTCAAACCTAGCCAGGCTAAAGTGTGGTCCGTACGATAGCTTTTAATATTGCCTTATCCAAAAGTCCGCTAGGTTTCCCTAAACCCCAATGGACATCATCATGTTCTGTGCATTTATTTGGAGAACTAAATGCTTTATGCTAATTGTGATGTTAAATAGTCGAGTCTGGTGGGGGTAAGGGCCTAACCTTGTTTTCCCTGCAGAAAAATGAGGCACGAAGTCCCCAGATTCGGCATGGTCTCCAATATCCATCCAAGATTGCTAAGTTGGTGGGAAGATTTACATTCTAGTGACAAAACTCTCGTCAGAAAATACTTGGGCAATCTACCATCTCTCCTAGAAATCCAGCCTAACAACATGATAATAGAGGTTGCTACCCTGTTCTGGGATTGTGAAAGGTCCGTGTTCCTCTTTGGGGACATTGAAATGACACATTTGCTGGAGGAAATAGGAGGATTGGCTGGCCTAGTATGGGAAACCCCGGGGTTGCTAATGCCTGAGAACCACACAGGCAAAGTTTTCTTCAAAATGACGGGTCTGAAGAAAAATGCAGAACTGGTATGCTTAAAGAAGTCATACGTCCCTTTTGACTACTTGTACGAAAGGTACGGTCACAGCAAATCATACCGTACCTACCACGATGAGTTTTCCATCACATACTTGGGACACATCCATCGTAGAGTATTCGTCTTCATGTTTTGCTTCTTGGGTCTGATTGTGTTTCCAATAAAGAAGGAGAGAATCCACACTAGACTGGCCATGGTAACCAAAACACTAATGGAAGGATTTGGTGGGCAAAACTTCAGCATTGTGCCCATGATCATTGCAGACATATATCGAGCCTTGGAAAAGTATCAGGGGCAAGACACTTTGAAGGCTGCAATCTGCTACTTTAGCTTTGGCTCATGGAACATCTCCAAAAGGGCAAATACCGACAAGAAATTCATCGAAGAGTTTGGGATGAACACATCGCTTTCCACCACAAAGAGAATGAATTACATCCCCAACATGTTTGCTCAGCCTGAGAACGCCAAAGGATGGGTTGAGCTCTTTGATAATCTGACTGAAGAACAGGTTCAGTTGATGTGGTTTCCGACAGAGGAGTTCATCGCCCATTCCAGAGATGCACCGTTCCTAATACTAATTGGTCTAAGAGGAACATACCCTTACGTCCTTCTTCGTGTTATGAGGAAAGAGGGTAGAAAGCAAGTCATACCTAGGGTCGACAAGATGAGCCATCTTCGAGCTGACTTCCAAAATGACGATAGTCCTCACAAGTGCCAAGCCCATCACATGTGGCACTGCAAGATTATAATGGAGAAGGACACCATCGAGCCAGACATATATCATGCCGGTTGTACCCCTTTCTATCCTGGTTGGTTGGCAGAAACTTGGGGTGCTCTGAGCGAGCCAGGGTTCGTTCAGGGTCACAGGGTTATAGATGAAAAGGCCGAGGCATAAGTCAAAAACAACTAGCTGCGCAAGAGGATATGTGATTGTGAGGATGAGCACCGCAAAATACATGAGTCTAGAAAGAAACTGATTGAGGAATGGAAAGATATGGCTATCAGCACCAACAAAAGGTTAGGGTATTTGGAGCGAGGCATAGTGGAGCTGGAGAAAAAATTTCTCAAAAGGACTGAAGACTGTCAAAAGGCTGAAGGGACCGACGGAGGACATCTAGCCAGAGCATACATGTTGCAGGGACTTCGCAAGTTGGGGAAACTGTACGAGGGAAGCAAGAATGCCGAGTCTGGGGAAGGTCCTTCTGGGACCAAGTAGATAGGAATGTCTTTCTTTTACTTTATCAATGTAATAAGGCCAATGGCCATTAGTGACCTTTACTTCCTGTTTATTTAGTGTCGTTTTGGGATTCGTCTATTTTCTTATCAATAAAATGAGGCATTTAGCATCTTAAGTTCTCCAAATCAATTTGTCGCTAGGCCTACCTCGGGCACAAAAGAGGTCCCCAAATTAGGACGCACTTTACATTCCCACACTATGTGTTTAAATACCGCGATACTTTTCATAATCCTCACTGACTTGGCTACCTTTTGTTTTTGTTTTCCTATTTATTTATTTATTTATTCCTCCACAAAGGTTAGTTCGTGCACTCTGGCATCATCGTCCTATCTTACAAGATCCAGGGGGCCTCCACCATCTCCTCCTCTTAGTCCTACCAAAGGGAAGAACAAAGGAAAAAAGAAAATGGAAGATTCAGGCAACAACAGAAATGAGAATGTGGTTGAGTGGGTAGAGGCCACTGATGGCCAGGGTATTCGGCTTCAGATTGAAACTTTGTCGCAGCTGGAACAAAAGTTGTTAAAGTTTCAAGAAGAGCTTGATCAAGTTCGTAATCTGGCAAACCTGTCATTCTCCCTCAACGTCCCAGACGTCAACATCAAGAATCCTACACCTCCTCAAAACCTCCCAAAGCATCAAAATCATCCCACAACTCATTATCACAACACCCCACCAAAGAACCAAACTCTTCCAGCACAATACAATGCCTGCCATACTCCAAACAACAGTCCACTGCTTATCCCACAACCTCAGAACTCCACAAATGACCATTTCCACACTCATGCGCCAGGCCACCATAACAATCCCATCTACATGGAGACCATGCCACACTCCACTCCCCCTATCACATACACACATGTGTCTGACGAAAAGGACGTGCTTATCAAGAACTTGGCCGAGGAACATAGGAAGCTGAACAGCCGGGTTCAAGGCGTCGAGGGAATCAAGGGAGTCGAAGGGTTGAAATATGAAGACCTCTGCATACAGTCGATGTCGAACTGCCCGAGGGATACAAACCTCCTAAGTTTGAAATGTTTGATGGTACAGGTGATCCAAGGGTCCATCTGAGAACTTATTATGACAAGCTGGTTGGAGTAGGGAAGGATGAAAGGATCCGCATGAAGCTGTTCATGAGGAGCTTGAAAGGAGATGCATTGTCTTGGTACATCAGCCAGGATCCCAAGAAATGGTCGAATTGGGTGAGCATGGCATCTGACTTTATGGATAGATTCAGGTTCAATACAGAGAACGCACCAGACGTGTTCTATATTCAGAATTTGAAAAAGAATTCCACGGAGACATTTCGCGAGTACGCTACTCGTTGGAGGTCCGAAGCTGCCAAGGTCAGACCTGCCTTAGAAGAGGAGCAGATGAACAAGTTCTTTGTCCGGGCCCAGGACCTGCAGTACTATGAACGGTTGATGATGATTGATAACCACAAGTTCTTCGACATTATCAAATTAGGTGAACGGATTGAAGAAGGTATCAAGAGCGGTATGGTCACAAATTTTGAAGCCTTGCAAACTACAAACAAGGCTTTGCAGTATAGTGGTGTGTCTAAGAAAAGAGACGCAGGAGCCATGATGGTTGCACAAAGAACCAAATCCCCACTCAAATACCAAACTTACCCAACACCTCCACTCACATATCAACCAACCCCAAATTACCAAGCACCCTCATACCAAACTCCACCACCAACTTATCAATCACCTCCACCACCGACATATCAACCTGCTTCACTCAGATACTCACAACCCGCTCATGTCTACCACACTTACAATTCCCAACCATCTCATTACCAATCACCCTCTACCCGTCAAAACTTCCCTAGACCTCGTCCTAATTTTGATCGCAGACCTCCAAAACAGTATACCGCCATCGTTGAACCCACCGACCAGCTGTATGAGAAGCTCAAACCTGCTGGTTATGTCACCCTCATCCCTGCTGCAACCTCTGAGAATCCTTCTCAATGGGTCAACCCAAACAAGTCCTATGCATACCACTCCGGCATGAAGGGGCACACCATCGATGAATGCCGCTCTTTGAAGGACAAGATACAATCCCTGATTGACAACAAGGTCATCATGGCAAAGGAATCCGCTCCAAATGTCTGCAACAATCCTCTTCCGGACCATAAGGGTGGAGGCATCCACTTGATTGAAATAGAAGATGATTGGGACCCCGAGGGATCAATCGGGTTGATTGCAGAAGGCAATGATCCAAAGAAACCTGCAGTCACTCTCAACCCGATCATAGTCCATATTCAACCGTTTGAGGATGCTGAGGTAAATATGTCCATGCCTCTTGAGTTTAAGCAGTGTCACCTACAAAGACACCAGCATCGATTGAAGTTGAGTTCGTGTCTCCGGCAAATGCATCCACACCATTCGAGGTTGCAGTCTTGCCACCCAAGACATATGTTCCATTCAAAGTGAGGGTAGCTGCACCAATCACAGTGGCGATATCGACCACGCCACCTTTCTATAAAAATGTTGTACCATGGGACTATACAGCCGAGGCGAGAAGGAAAGGCAAAGTCAAGACTGAAGAAGTTGTTGCAGTGCAGGGTATGACAAGAACTGTGTAGAGTCTACACCTCTGAACATCTGGCTGAATCTAGCAGGAAGGCTTCCAATCGGCCTCCCATTATCGAGAAAGGTCCGGACGACCTTTGGAGGAAATTACAGGCCAAGGAGTATTCGGTCATCGACCAGCTGAACAAAACACAAGCGCAAATATCCATCCTCTCTTTGTTGCAGAATTTTGAGACGCACAGGAATGCTTTATTGAAGGTGTTAAACGAAGCCTATGTGCCAAACAACATCACTAGTGGAGAAATGGCTAATATGGTGGGCCAAGGGTTGGAGAGTCACAAGATCACTTTCCATGAGGACGAGCTGTCTCCTGAGGGGTTGGGCCATAACAAAGCAATGCACATCACTATGCAATGCGAAGATTATTTCATCACCAGAATCCTGATCGATGGAGGATCCAGTCTTAACATCTGTCCGCTGATCTCAAGAAATTGGGTAAAGGACCGCATGAGATAAAGGATGGAGCAATCAACAAGAAAGCCTTCGATGGATCTCAGAGGTCCACCATTGGCGAGATAAGCCTATGCTTGCAAATGGGACCAACTTAGTTCGAGGTTGACTTCCAAGTGATAGATGTACCAGCATCCTACAACCTGTTATTAGGGCGACCGTGGATCCATGCTGCTGGGGCCGTAGCATCAACGCTACATCAGGCAGTGAAGTTCGAGTGGAACCACCAAGAGGTGATTATTCATGGTGACGGTAGCAACCCTATTTATAGTCGCCAGACTATTCCGGTGATTGAAGAAAGAAGGAAGATGGGTGGAGAAACTTACCACCGCATTGAATGGGTCAACACTATCGACAAAGACAAATGGTAGGATAGCAAGATCGCAAGTATGATGAATTGGCGAGGGTACAAGCCAGGTAAAGGGCTCGGCAAGAAACTTCAGGGGATCTCCAAACCTATCAAACTCAAGAAGCACGGCACCACTTTAGGTTTGGGATACAAATACACTTGGAAAGAATTCAAAAAATGGTCGCCACCATAGCGCAGTCCTTATTACCCTTTGGAGCAACCAATACCGCATCTGGAGCAGACTTTCCAACAGGTCCACGTTATTTATGGATCAGACGAAGAAGAAGCACTTGCAGCAATGAGGAACTTGTTTATGGAGGACACTGATATGGACTGCTGTGTTATTCTCGAGGAGGAGGGGGAGGAAGGCCCTTCCATACAGGCTGTGAGAAGAGGGACGTACCTCAAGAATTGGACTGTCAGGACAACCAAAGCCCGACGAGCCTCGGGGTAGCAAGGCTAAAACGAGTGCTATTCATTATTTTTCTTTACAAAATGATTTCCTTTTTCGCATTTTAATTCTTGCAATAAGATCTTCAATGTTCAAAACAATCGTTCAGTTTATCAAATGCATTTTTAAATTTTTCTTATGAATCAATATTTATTGCTATCATTTTTTCTCTCATTACTTCAACTATACAACATTGCTATTACCTGTCTTGATGAACCGATGACTGTGACATGCAACAAGACAATGCAGCAAACAGACGTGGATTCAAAAGAATATGACATACGTGATGAGATTGTCAAAGAAGTTGAGAATTTTGAGAACAGACCTAAGTCCAACCTGGACGAGACTGAAAACATCAACCTGGAAGATTAAGTAAACATCAAGAAGATACTAAGAAAGATGATATAAAGGCACAAGCAGTGGCACGAGAAGTTATCATTTGCCTTATTAGGATATCGCACCACAGTTCGCACCTCAACAAGGGCAACTCCCTATATGCTAGTTTATGGTACTGAGGCTGTTATTCCTACCGAAGTTGAGATTCCATCCCTAAGAATTATACAAGAAGCTGAGATCAGCAACGCAGAATGGGTAAAGAGTCGTTATGAGCAACTAGCCCTCATAGACGGAAATAGAATGAATGCAGTCTGTCATGGTTAACTCTATCAGAACAGAATGACCCGAGCCTTCAACAAAAGAGTCAAGCCTAGACAGTTCACACTGGGACAGCTGGTACTGAAGAATATCTTTCCACATCAAGGCGAAAGCCAAGGGAAGTTCTCTCCCAACTGGCAGGGTTCGTACGTGGTTCACCGGATACTGACAGGAGGAGTACTTAGCAGAAATGGACGGAGAAGTCTGGCCAAAGCCAATCAATTCAGATGCAGTCAAATGATACTATGTGTAATCTTTATGCTTTCTCAATGATGTAAATTGAACTACTCCTGACCTGATTCCTGTTTAAGAGGGGATACGTAGGCAGCCCTATGGGTTCGGTCATAATTCAATAAAAATTTCATTTTTCCCCCCAATTGGAAACTGGGGAAGAATTTTGAGGGTCAAAATTTTGAAGCAAGATCAGCCAATTGCAGCATGAGCAACAACCAGAAGCATTCATCCATCAAACTGGGGCAGAATTTTGAGGAGGACACTCAAAATTCCATAGCAGGAGAGATTGCAATGTCCCGAACCGTGTCACGATCGTCGGTTCATCCCAAAATTATTTTTTTATTATGCATTATTCATGCATGTTTGTTTTTGAAATAGCTTTGTTTAGCAATGCTACCCCAATAATACAGACAATATCATCAGATCGAGCCCAACAAGTCAAAAAAATCCAGCAGGGATACGAACTAACCCCCCCCCCTCCCCCCCGTTTATAGAACTCACGATCTTTCTCTGGTTGCAGGTACTAAGGTTACAAAACCCTTAAACGAATTGTCCGCCCAGGTGACAAACATTGTACAAAATACGACTCACCAAAACTGCTGCACTTGTCGACGTTCGCACATGCCTCAATGTTCCGCAGTCACAATGCTCTCAATAATCACACTGCCGCAATTCATCACCAGCTAAGAATTCCTACTGTCATTTTATTTCTTTCATAAGGCTACCTTTCTACCTTCCGAGGTTAAGCTCTACCTCCATCTACATTTTGCATAAGGCTACCATTCTGCCTTCCGAGACTAAGCATTGTCTCCATCTGCATTTGCATAAGGCTACCATTGTGCCTCTCGAGGTTAAGTTCTACCTCCATCCACATCATTGCATAAGGCTACCATTCTGCCTTCCGAGACTAAGCATTGTCTCCATCTGCATTGCATAAGGCTACCATTCCGGCTTCCGAGGTTAAGCTCTACCTCCATCTACAGTTTGCATAAGGCTACTATTCTGCCTTCCGAGTTTAAGCTTTACCTCCATCTATATTTTGCATAAGGATACCTTTCTGCCTTTCGAGACTAAACGTTGTCTCCATCTGCATTTGCATCGTTACATAAGGCTACTATTCTTCCTTCTCAGGTTAAGCTCTACCTCCATCTACATCATTGCATAAGGCTACCGTTCTGCCTTCCGAGACTAAGCGTTGTCTCCATCTGCATTGCATAAGGCTACCATTCTCCCTTCCGAGGCTAAGCTCTGCCACCAATTTACCTTTCGAGACTAACCGCTATCTCAAACACTATTTACTTCGCTTTCCTTTCGGGCTAAGCTCTGCCCTTTTATTCGCAAGACTAAGCTCTGTCTCGTTAGCATCATTCTATTGCATCTACATGGGCTGAAATATCGCCAACTCATCCAAAGGCGTCATCATTCGGAGGCACAATTTTCATGGCCCGAGAACACCATGCCATGGCCTGAGGATCTCTTTCAACCTATGCATATCATTATTCAAAGGCGTCATGGTTCAGAGGTACCATCCTCATGGCCCGAGAACACCATGCCATGGCCTGAGGATCTCTTTCAACCTATGCATATCATTATTCAAAGGCGTCATGGTTCAGAGGTACCATCCTCATGGCCCGAGAACATCATTTTCATGGCCTGCGAATCCTGCATCAAGCAATTCATAGCCCAGGGTGTCATGGTCTGAGGACGTCATCCATAACCGTCCTAAGACATCATTCATGATCCAACGGGAATTTTCATCATGTTTAAATTACACACAATATATGCTTGTATTATTTATTTGCAGGTAATCCAGCGAGCAGACTGCCATCCTGGCAGGATCGGTTCCCCTCCAGTTCTTCTAACCACTCGTAAGCCGCTTATTCAATCAGTCCCAAATGTTGCGTCTGTTCTTGTAAGAAACTTCATCGGTATACTTCACCGGTGACTCCTGAACTACATACGGCCTGATTCTTGTAAAACCAGGGATATGTAGGCAACTAAGAAACCAGTGTGCGGCCGGAATCTCTCCAAACTATTTCACTCTGTCAAAATTGGCCATCATATCTTTACCCGACAACTCTTTCATCCTTCCCTGGTAAAGTGGGACAGCTGTTGATACCCAATTTTTCCTCAACTTATTTTCAGTTTGCATATCTACCTTCAAAATCATGCTTTCATAGCAACTGGTATTTTTCTATAATTTTCCTATATTTTATTTATTTATTTTTTAATTTATCCAGTATTTTATTTCTAGTAATTAATAACAAAATTGCATTACAAATAATTTCAAAAGCATTTCTTGATTTAATTTATTATTTAGGGTCCTATTAAGACCAAATTATTTTACAATCAGCCAAATTGACACTATTTGGCTATAATCGCAATACTTTGCAATTATGGCCTAATTATATGTTTTATGCCATTTTTTACTCAGCAATTAGCCATTTATATTTTTAGATACTGGTTAATCATGTTAATTTAATTTTATTGAGCATCAATTTTATTTTTATAATTATCAGCTATTTTTATTAATTATTTATCAATTTTTAATTGGGTATTTAATAGTTAGCCACTATTATTTTAATTCTAGCCTAATTAATCTGATCCCCAGCCCAATTAAATGGCCCAAATATCACAGGTCCAATGTCTTATCCTACCCGACCCAATCCCTAACTTAATCAGGGCCGTTGATCAAAATTGATCAACGGTCCAAATCCCCCTTACCTAAAATAAACCCTAAAAACTACCCTTCCCCCCTTCTCATTTCCCCGTCTCACTTCTCACTCGTCTCTCTCTGAATCCTCTCACTTCCCTCTAGACCCTTCGTCTACTGAGCCCGTATCACCCTTCTCCGGCCACCCCCTCTCCAAAAACCATGGAGGTTCTACCTCTCATCGACCTTATGGCTCCGTCCTTCACACCTGTGTCACCGGTGGAGGTTCTCAAGTGACCCAGAGGCGTTTCACTCCCATATCCGATCTCATGCCATTGTTTCCGGCCACTTATGGCCGTTCGAGTAAGATCTTTACATTTTTTGGCCAAACGTCGGTAATATTTAAGTTTTCTTCTCTTCTCTGGGTTTTCTCTGGAAACCCTAGCCTTAAATCCTCTGATCTTTTTAGATCTGTGACGGATCTATGTGTCTTTTAAGGTTCTCACATGTTTTCCTCAAAAGATTTCTTTGATTTCAAACGATTTCCTTATTTTTCCAGACTACGGTTTCAAAACCCTTTTGCAAAACGATTTCTTTCTGTTTTTTAACAATTACTTTGTGATTTTAGCATGTTTAAACATCACTTGAGCTTTTCTTTTTGTTCGATTCATTTTGTTAAGAAACCCTAATACTTTTGCGTTCAATCTGGAAGTTCAAATCATTTTGCAATGTTGTTTGCGTGTCTCTCATGAACTTTCTGGACTTTCATGAATGTCCTATGTGTTTTATGCTTCTTGTTCTAATTTGTTACTAAGGTTTCTAAAACTCTACTGTCCTTTTAACTACTTGCTTAGGGTTTCTCCGATTTTGTTCAACACATGTTATTTATCATTTAATAGGTCTGACTATTCGTTTTATTGATTGTTTACATGATAATTTATACTGATTTTGTGTATTCTCCTTAGACCTGCAATACTTTCCTTAAAAACTGTGATTTTGTGTATATTCTTTATAACTCTTTACTGATTTTGAATTATTTCTTTGTTTGCGTGATACTTTCCTTGCTTAGACTTGATTCCCTGTGATTTTAATCTCATTCGAGATCCCCTTGACTAAATTTCAAAATTAAAATCATACTCTGCTAAATTTTAATGTGTATGAATATGTTGTCAGTTATTTAACATGTACTTTCCTTAATTATGTATTATGCACTTAGTCTTTATTACATGCCACATGTTTTTACTACTCCTATTATGGTAAAAATCAGTCTTATAATTGATTCTTTTCCTTGTTTGATACAACTTGTACTCGTTTGAACTATGACTCCCTAATTAAAGAGAGTCCGGGTCTTGATTGATTCTGATTGGGTATTTTTCCTATAACTATGTTAAATTAGTACTTGTTACCTTATTTGCTACATGTTTTCAAACTATATATACTATATACTCTTCATTAACAAAAAAACACGAACAATACACTGTTCTGAACTCTCTCACACACATATACATTCTCTCTTGTTATTCTTGTTGTTTACTTGCTATTCTCAGTCGGTTGCAAGCTAAGACTGAGCAACTATACACTCTACCGCTCTGCACTCTAATGCTCCTCACTCTGCACTTATTCTCTCATTTAACTGGTATATTTTTCAGTTTAACTTAAAGCATAAAAAATAACATGCCTCTTTTAATATTGCAATCCTTTTTGTTTTTATTATGCTTCTACTTGTGGTTTTGTTGTATACCTTGCAATTAGCATGCCAATTTGTTGTTTTACCAATGTGATTATCCTTTCCCTTTAGTTTCAGCATGTTTTACTACCTTCTTATATGTTTCACTAGGACTCTGCCTTACCCCTGATCCCCGGTACACTATAATCATGTATTTGTGTCACCAAGTTACATGTAATTCTGAACATATGTTGTAACCCTTTCCCTTGGACCTGTGTGTAACTCTATTTGTTATGTACTTCCTCTTTGGCATCCCTCAATCTGATTCCGTTAAGTTTCTGGCCTGAACATCTTTATGAAAATTGTTCTATGGTTGTTAAAGTTCTGTGATATCTTAGTATTAACTTGTATGCAAATCTGCTTCATGAGCAGCCTACTTGTCCCCTACCCCTCAGTCCCTACTTGTGAGTGTTAAACTGATTTGGTTCTTGTTTCTTGCTCTATGTGTACTATTCTGATCCAGAGACTCTGATTGTCTTACCCTCTTCCCTTTCAAACTGTTTTCACTAAGTAACATTCTTGTTCTTCAAAACTTATTTCAAACAAGTTGTTTTCCTACTTGATCTTTTAAAAACTATGAGCACTTCCACTATACTCTTAGACATTAGGTTCTGCCCCTCTTGTGTGAGCACTTCCTTGGGACCCTTGAGCTCTCTCTGAACTTTGACACACAAGAGCTGGCCTTTCCACACTGCACTTAATCCATCTTGGCTATAAAATCTGGGTGTGAGCACTTCCCGGGATCCTTTGAGATCCTTAGGGAACTCTGACACACCTAGAAAATGTGAAAGGTTGTGAATAGAATGGCAATGAGGCATTCTGGAGATTCTGGGACTATCAGTAGGCTCCCTGTAGTATAACTTCTTCTTTTTCTTTATTCAGTTGTGTAATTCATGCAAATGGCCTGTAATAATTGTTGTAAAAAACTCTGGGGTCGGATAGTGAAAATGGGTGGGTGATATGCATGTAATAGTATATTCGAGAGTAGAAACCATGCTATTAGGTTTACATTCCTTATTTGCGCAATAGAAATCATGTTTAGGATCAACATGTGCAACGCATATCATGCATTAGAAATCATGCTATTTAGGCTTTATGAACACTGTTTCAGCATTTTGTTTCAGTACTGTCATTCATCACTTAGAAAAATTCTGTGATAGGGTAAATAATGTTAATAATTGGTATCTTCTACAATCATGTTTCATATTTCTATGCTCACTTAGAGATCATGTTTAGGATAAACGAAACTAACATAAACTGCCACTCTTGCATCTTCTGAAATCATGCTTAATGTTGTAATTATTGTTCATTTAGAAATACTGCTTAGGATTTTGTATATGCATTATTCTGCATCCCTACCTGTGCATTAGATACCATGTTTTAGGATTTCATTCATACTCGCTTAACATCACCTAGTCTAACTACTGCGACATGTTATTTTACACCTAGGCAAGCCTTAGGAAATCAGTTAAAGAAATAAAACCAGAACTTTCCTTTGTGATTAGTGTTCAACTGTCAGCATGTTTAAAACAGTAGGCAAGCCTGATTAAGACTTCCTCTCTGAGTTATGCTATAAATTTGTCTTTGTGTTATCACTTAAATACCATGCTTAGGATCTGAAACCTGAATCTGGACCTTAACTGTGTATGAGTCATGTCGTTTATGTGTACTACGTGTGGAGGTACTTGTTCCTTTTCTCTGTTTTTCTGTGTTTCCCCTAATTGCAGTCCTACATTTTCTTATCTGTCGCCTTAGTATTTTTCCTTCAAACCTGAGGGTCTGCCTAGAACATCCCTTATGGATAGAAGTCCTAAATTCCTCCGGGACTGATAGGAAGGGACGGGTAACAGCATGCAATAGAGGTCGAGACCAACACTCGATTTAGTTACTTTCATGGGGTGGGAAAGGGTAGAATATGGATATGATGACCGGTACGCTAATACCACGTGTATCCCCTCTTTGAGGAGTGATTACCAGGTATTGTACTGATGTGATCCATATTATTATAAACCTAGGATACCCTTTATATGCTTAGATTGTAATCCTTTCAAAATCTAACTTTCTTTACTATTTTCAAACATTTGCATGCTTAAGACTTAAATCCCCTCTTAATTGAGCCTTTATTGTTTGTTTGTTAAGTCGTACAAATTCACAAAATTTGTTTGGCCGGGAACCACACTTGTGGATCCTGAGGGGTGCCTAACACCTTCCCCTTAGGATAATTTCAATCCCTTACCCTATCTCTGGTTAACAACATAGTTGTAAATGAACCCCTTTGGTGTCCTAACGCATCTTTAAAAATCGTTAGGTGGCGACTCTCAAAAACACAAACCCCTTTCCCAAAAGGAAAGAGTTGTCCCAACCGAATGTCATAAACCCGATCTCCGCGAGGAAAGAGTGGGCGCGACAACTGCCTCGAGGTCGAGCGTGGAGAACCCTCGACATGCCTTCTCGATGTCAGAAGTCGAACTGCTTCGAGCTTTCTGAAGACGGGCTATGGAGTGCCATAATGACCATAAAATTGGGCTCTCTGATTTTAGTCGTATACAGATAGTCCCCGCGTTTCTTAGAATGAAGTGATAGAAAACGGTCTTGATTTTTTTCCTCTTTGATATTCCTATTATGATGTCAGTCTCATCAGAACATTAAATGACGTGACATAAAGGCTGCGTAGAGGTCGCTGTCAGCATGATTCTCGATAAGCCCACGAACCGCAATTGGTTTGACCTTTCCGCTTCAAACATGCCCAAATGGCTTCTATAAGTACTTCAATCATTTGCCTTTTCATAATTTTACAACATCTTCAAGTCTTCAAAATTTTACTAATTGTTTTCTACTTTCACCCTCTTTGTGTGCTTGCTTCTTCATCTTCTTTTTTTTAAACTCAGTCATAACTATGGAAAAAACCTCCAAAACGGTATCTCAAAAAGAGGGAGTCGCTTCTTCATCACGCCCGTCTAAGTGCAAATCAAGAACTCCTCCTAGCATCGAGCAGTGCATTCCTGGTCCCTTTGACACCGTCTCTGATTTCACCATCGAATGACCCCTTTCTACATCGGGCCGATGCGAGCCCATGTCTTGGTATATAAGTGTAGTGACCGATACAGAGAGGGTAAAACTAGACTACCGTTGGGGGAGGCGGCGCAAGTGGAAATCCCCACAGCTGAAGAAAGCATAGTCACACATAAAGCTGGCTTTCTAAGCGTATATACATACCCTTCACTTTAGGCCCCGTAGATTCTTCTTCCCCACCGATAGACCCGGTGATTCTCGACTTTTGTCGTCAATATTGAGTGACGCTCGGTCAGATTTATCCCTCCTTCTTGAGGATTATATATATAATTCGATACATTTCTAACATGGTCGAGGGAATGACTTTCACCCTCGATCACTTGATCAAATTGTATAGCCCTCGTCTCTTCCGAGAGGGTTTAATTAAACTGCACCGTCGATCTGCCAAGGCGTTATTTGCCTACATCAATGAGGATAAAGACCGGGGATGGATGAGCCGATTTGTTAGAGTCAGAACCTCGGACATCATCCCTGCTCATAGTATTTCATTCCCGGAGGAGTGGAATATGAAGCGTAAGTATCCCCATATTGAGTATGTTTTACCACCTCTTTTTCTCATGATTGATTTTCTTCTAATTGTGTAGCCAATGTTTGGTTTCCCGGCGCGGTCCAGAACCTTCCGAGATCGGTCAAACTTTTGGATTCCACTTTTCCATACAAATATTACGTCTGGCGCGATTTGGCTAAAACGCGGTGGTAGGCGAAGAACCACAGTATTCTCTCACTGTTGTTGTTTCCTCATTATTTGTAAGTATTCTCTATGGTGGTGAGTTTGATACATCACGCCTGTGCAGGCCTTGGGGAAGGCGTGTCGATGAGACCGGCCCCTCCTGGTGAGGAAGAGGCTTCAAAAACTGCTAAGGACAAGAAAAGGAAGAAGAAGACACTGGCGGAGTCTCCAAAATCCAAAAAATCAAAGGCTCGGAAGCCCAAGACCGATGCTACGGTCCTATCCTCGATGGCCGCTGAGAGCCTGCGAGCCGAGGAAGAAGATGATGATACCTGCCCTTTGGTACAAAGGGAAAAGCGAAGCATTGATGCTTTGAGAATTGCTGGGCGGACGTCTGCTGATTCGGAGGCGGCCGATGCGGACCGCATTGTGCCGAGGAGACCCTAGAGGAGGGTTCGGGTGCAGTCCCCAAGCCTCTCGTCGGACATGGCACAGTCCGCATCGGTGAGTTCGAGGGGCCCGTTTCTGAATTTTTTTGGGGGCGGGAGGAAGCCTCGATGGAGGATGATGTTGCAGGTGGATTTCAATCGTGCCCATCATTTTCTCCAGGGGAGATACGAGATGCCCAAGACAAGAATGCCCCCGGTTTGGGGACCTCTTCGGGAGAGGATGATGCATTTAGAGATTATTTTGAAGGTGTAAAGGAGGAGACTAATATCGATCCTCCCGTTGCTCTCGAGGAGGCCGAGAGGCTTCAAAAGCAGGTGACCTTCTTGATATATTATGCTATGCTTCGAATTTCTACTCTTGCTTTTCTAACTTTCTTCCTTTGTGTTGTAGGTCAAGAAGTTGTATGACTAAGCCTTCTCTAAGATGCAAGATGAGTTGACTCATCGTGGAGAGGAGCTTGAGAAGTTTCTATCGGAGTCGATTGAGCTGGAGGCTCTATGCGCCCGAAAAGAGGAGGAGTTGATCAACCTCTGAGAAGGCTCGAAGAGGGCGCTCCAAGAGAGGATCGATTTCATCGAGCAGGTACTCCGGCACCCATAATCTTATCTTTTATGTCCATACTTGGGGCTAATTAGCTTATCTTCTGCATCTTTCAGATTGGCGAAAGGATGCCCTAGTGGGGCAGCTCCGAGAGGATGTTGTGGCCAAGGACGCCGAAATCCTTGAGCTGACACAACTGAATGATGTCGTGGCTTCGGAGAAAATAAGTTGAATGATGTCGTGGCTCAGGAGGAGGAGGCTGCATTATCTGCGGCCAAGTCTGAGGCTGATGAATTTGTCTCTTCATACAAAAGGGATGATGTCGCTGCAAATGATCGGGCTAGGGAGATATCCGAGAAAATCGAGCTAAAACTGGCTCGGGCAGTTTCTCATGCTCGCTTGCAAGCCAGGAGGAAAGCCTTCGAGGAAGCGAACGCTAAAGGTTCTGATCTCTCTACCGAGATTGAAGAAGCCAGGGACTTGGAGGAAGAATTGGCTTCAACTACTTCGGATTAGGGCTCTGGAAGCAACTCGGGCAGTAGTGAAGGCGAAGAGTAGATTTACCTACTGTTTTGCTTTCTCCCTTTTTTGTACATGGGATCCTCTGGGGAGCTTTGTAAAATATCCTAGTAAATACATTTTTTTTGGAATGAAAAAGATCTTTTCGTTTCATATCTTTCAAACTTTTCCCTGCAATGCTTATGCAAAAGTCGACCTTCAAGCTTTGACTTCAGCTCTTTGGAACCCGTACTTGCAGTAATAGAGACCCTCGAGATAGGACACCTTTTCGAGGCTAGGTCGGAATGGGGGTTTTGAACTTTTGATCCCTCAAACGCTGTATGACATTGTCATTCATATGACACACCTGTACATTTCCCCAAAAGTTATAATAAATTTGTCAGAATTAATTGGTCTTCAAAGTAGATGAATAGTCAACGTCTTTTCTATATATATACACTCTCTTCTTCTTCATTTTGGGTCTTGCAACTTTGCAAAACTAATTTTCTCTTTAACGTTCTCTTCCTTTTCTTAGCTTGCGAAACTGCTTGAGCGTTCTTCCTCTTTATATTTGTTTAAATAGTTATGGCTGCCATGCCCAAATCCGTTCATCAAGAAGAGGGAAACCTTACCTCTGCTTCTTGCCCGGCCAGTGGTACGCCGCCGGCGTATGGCGAGTTAACCTCGAGCTGTTTTGCTTTGAAGAAAGACTTTGCACTTGAGAAACCCTTTGATGCTCCGGGCCATCGAGAGAATGCGTTGAGGTTTATTCGATTGATAGAGTAAAACCACCTCGAGGCCGTGAGGAGAGATTGCGGATAGGGAGAAAATGTGATGCTGCAGATACCTTCCTGAGAAGAGAATATTATGGCCTACGTAGAGAGATTCCTGAACGTGTATACATACCCATTTACATTGGGCCCCCTCGACCGCCTTGTGCTCGAATTTTGCAAAAGGTATCGAGTCACTCAGGCTCAAATTCATCCATCCTTCTGGCGGATAGTGTTGATGATAAGGTACTTTACTGAAAAGGTTGAGCTCGAGTTTACCCTTAGCCACCTTATCAGATTATATCGGCCTCAGCATTGTCGAGGCCTGATTGCGCTACGACGCCGATCCACCAAGCCTTTCATTGCTAGTGATGATGAGGACCGAAATCGAGGATGGATGAGTTGGTTTGTCCAAGTGAGGACCGTCGACATCATTCCTGTAGAGTTCCTACCGATTTCCGAAAAATTGGAACTTCAAACGTAAGTACTATAGCGCAACTTAGTGCGTTTTGCTCTCGATGCCTTATAAGTGTGTTTCTTTTTCTCTTCCCCAGCGGTCCTGTGGATGCCGGAAGAGATCCTTGATCTTGCGGATTGAACTCGGAGGCTGGCAGCTTCTTTGTCTTATGATGAACGCAAGTGGCGGGATCTGTCGAAGGGAAGATAGGAAGCAAAGCACCACGGTATGTGCCATGCAATTGCCCTTCGAGTAAAGCTTTTATTTATGTGTATTAACTCCATCGCTGCAGGCGTTGGTGGATTCTCCGAGGTGAGATCGTTCCCCTTCGATGAGGGAGAAGGACCGTCGGCTTCGGAACCGAGGGAGGATAAAAGGCAAAAAAGGTCCTCGATGGATGAGTACATTCTCAATGAGGCGGGGCATGCCCGGAGGCACAAAGGAGACGTTGCCGTCGAAGAGGACTTTATATACGTTGGTTATTCTGTAGACATTAGCTCTCCTCGGGGGGATGGTTTTTCATTTGTGGTTCAAACCAAGGGCCCTACCGAGGTTGCCGATCCTGCTGGGCCTGAGACCTCTAGCCTCAAGGGAGAGGTTCCACACGAGGGAATGAGCAAGAGTCTTTCACCATCGTCTGCTTCCCCCCTCGAAGGTACTTTGAAGGACGCTTGGGGCCAAGGTCCGCCTAAATCAAGTGGGGTCTCGAGCGATCATATCCTCATTGAGAGTGTTTCATCTGGGGGTGATGGGACCAGGCCAGTAGACGCACGCTCAACTTTTGAGGAGGCTCAGCTGCTCTGTTCCGTGGTGAGTTTTGGTTGACTTTGTTGGCCTCTCAGCTTTGTATTTTCATATTTTGAACTGAAGCTTCTTTTTCATAGGACTTTGACAAGCTCAAGTTCGAGCTGCTCCGTTGTGAGACCAAGTTGCGGGAAGCTTCGGGCAAGGAGAAATCTCTCAGGATTCTTCGAAATAAGAAAACAAAAGAGTTGATATACCTTCGATTGGAGATGCATCGAAGTTGAGACTACGAAGGCAATCTCGAGCAACAGGTAATCCTTATCTTGAGGGAGTACATTCTTCCTATCCCGTCTTCGAGAACTAATGTTTCGGTGCTTCAATTGCAGAGAAAAATGAAAGCGTTGGAACGCCTTTGGGGCGATGTTGGACAGGTCAATTCCGAATGCAACATGTTGAAGGCGCAGGTAGGTGTTCATGATGCGGCCCAAAGGAATGCTTTGTCCAAGGCTTCTGCCCTTGAGGTACAACTTCACAATGCTCGAGAAAGTAGCTCGATTCAAACGAGCCCAAAGGAATGCTTTGTCCAAGGCTTCCGCCCTCGAGGTAAAACTTCACAATGCTCGAGAGAGTAGCTCGATTCAAACGAGCAGGATTGCCAAGCTCGAGACTGATCTTTTGAAGATGAAGGTCGAGGTCGTGGACGCCCGGGCTGAAGCTGAAGAAGTTCGAGTAAAGGCCGATAAGAAAGTGGTTATTTATTTAAAGGATATTGTTGATGCTCGAGCTGAGCTGAGCTGAGGGGAGCCTTTGACAGAGAGAGGAGGGTCAATGAGTATGCCCGATGCAGGTCTCGAAGGGAGACCCTTGAAGAGATTCATGATAAGGGCTTTGATCTCTCGAAAGAGATAAAGCAGGCCAAGGCGGATGAGATCGACGCCAAGTTTTTCCTTTATTCAGGTGACGATGCTGATATTTGAAGGCCGCCAACGGAGCTGGTCCTTAGAGCAGACAAGGTTTTTCTTTCTTGTCCTATGTAAAGACTCATGTGGGAGCATTGTAAATGTATATTTGTAATACACATATATATAAAAAATTCTTTGGTATTTCTGATTAGCTTGTGTCTATCTTTTTGTTTTGAATTTTGATGCTTGTCGATAATTAGCCCAATGAATTGGACTTCGAAATGAAACCTTTGGGGTTATAAATTGGCCCTGAGGATTTTTAGGTTGGCCCGTGGGCTCTTACACATTTGGCCCTTAGGTGCTTTACTTAACTGTTTAGGGCTCAGTCTTCGAGTCGGGTTTCGACTCGATCTCATCGATCCTTAGGTTTTTTTAATCAACCCTAAGACTCTTTAGGCTGTCGATTAGGATCTTACGCACTGGGTCGATACGACCTTTAATGTGGCTGGCGACTTAGGCTCTTACGCATTGGGTCGGTACGACCTTTAATGTGGTTGGAGACTTGGGATCTTACACTTTGGGTCGGTACAACCTTTAATATGGCTGGCGACTTGGGCTCTTACGCATTGGGTCGGTACGACCTTTGACCGGTTCTTTTCGAAGTGCTTTCGAAGTAATTGGAGGCCTGTGATTTTATGGCGACAGTCGGACGTCTCTAAGTCGTGTTAGTTTGGACGGAGCCTTATGACGGTGGTCATTGTATTTGGCCATAGCCTTTTAGTCCCCGAGTGAGATAGTCTCGGCGTCTATATCGAGGTTATGCCTTTTTAGGGGTCTTACAAGTTCGAATATATAGCGTTGACTTTGATATCAGGATTATGCCTTTTTAAGGTCTTACAAATTTGTACATGCCTTGCTTGAGGTCTTACAGATTTAATATTGCCTCGTGGAGGTTTTACGATTCATCCCTTGCTTGAGGTCTTACAGTTTTGATGCTGCCTCGTGGGGGACTTACATTGGTGCCTTATGGAGGGCTTATGAGCTCGAAGTTGCCAACCCTGAGTTCTTATGGCTTCGAGTTTTTGATGACTCGATGGGGTGATTGTCGATGACAGTCCCCGAGACATCGAAAGTTTTTGGCTTTGGTGCCGTTTTTTGTGAAATTAGCAAACTTTTTGGTGTTGCCTCATTGAGGTCTTAGATTGTTGATATTGCCTCATGGAGGGCTTATACTGTTGATATTGCCTCATGGAGGGATTATACCGTTGATATTGCCTCATGGAGGGCTTATACTATTGATATTGCCTCATGGAGGACTTATGTTGTTTATATTTCCTCATGGAGGCTTATGTTGTTTATATTGCCTCATGGAGGGCTTATGTTGTTGATATTGCCTCATAGAGGGCTTATGTTGTTGATATTGCCTCGTGGAGGGCTTACATTGTTGATATTGCCCCATGGAGGGCTTACATTGGTGCCTCATGGAGGGCTTATGAACTTGAAGTTGCCATATTCAGGTCTTATGATTTCAAATTAGATAGTTGGATGAGCCGACTGTCGAGGATAGTCCCCTAGTCGGGGTTATGCCTTTTTAAGGTCTTACAAATTTGATGTTGCCTCGTTGAGGGCTTACAAGTTTGAGAATGCCTCGTTGAGGTCTTACAGATGCGATATTGCCTCGTGGAGGGCTTTTATTGGTGCCTCATGGAGGGCTTATAAGCTCGAAGTTGCCGACCCTGAGGTCTTACGGCTTCGAGTTTCGGTGTTAGTCCCCGAGTGTTAGGGAAATTTCTGGCCCTGGGGCCGTTTCTTATGAAAATAGTGAACTTCTTTGACGCGCGAAGTGTTTTGATGATAAAAAAATTTCCTTTGATTACTTGGTACAAGTATACATTCTTTCACCATCGAGGGTTCGATTATTCTATGTGGATACGGTTCATTCGATTGTTTGGTCCTATACATCGTTCTCCTGTCGAGACCCTCTTTGGCATATTTTAGTTTCCTCGAGGAAGTGATCTCCCGGGGGGATGCCCCTCAGTATTTGAGGTTGATCGAAGAGAAACCTTGAATACTTGGTGAGTTCTCCTTGGGTAGCATATGGAGGTTACCTCGTTAAAAACCTCGTCGGTAAAACCCATTTGGAATAAAATTCGACGTGAGGGAAAAAAAGCGCAACGCATGATTTAAAACCTAAGGCCTTCGAGATGGAAGGTGCTTTGATTCCTTTCAATAGAACATCTGCACATAGGTTAGTGTAAAATGTGAAGGAAAGGGGGAGAGGATCATACCTTAATTGTGGTGGTGTTCAAGCCTCGATATTCTTCAGTTACTCGTTCTGAGGACGTGGCACGGTCCTTTATCCGAGGATGCAGTTAGTGATTGCTATTCGGCTGTTTGCATATTTTTTGGCTCTTTAGATGTATAAGGTGCCGGCGTCGGTGCCACATCGGGCACTGCGAACATTTCTTTTGATGCGTGCTGCTCTACGTACACTGTTTTTACTCCATCCTTCGTAGGAAACTTCATCATTTGATGAAGGGTTGACGACATCCCCCTCATACTGTGAATCCATGGCCTTCAAAGCAATGCATTGTATCTCATGTCATCTTCGATGATATGAAACTTAGTATTTTGAATTGTACCGGCCACGCTGAATGGGGGATGATTTCCCTTTTCGTTGTCTCGCTGGCCATGTTGAATCCGTTGAGGACTCGGGAGGCGCGCATGATCTTGTCGAGAAATCCGAGTTGCTCTACCACCCTCGACCTAATTATATTGGTCGAGCTACCTGGAACCACGAGCACACGTTTAACCTGAAATTTATTCAAAAGATAAGAAATTACCAGTGCGTCATTATGAGGTTGAGACAAGTTCTCGATGTCCTATTCGCTAAATGAAAGATCATATTTAGGTATGTAGCTCCGAGTTTGCTTTTCCCTGGTGATGGATACTTTTGTTTGCCTTAAAACGGGTCCCTGAGGGACGTCGACTCCTCCAATAATCATGTGGATGACGTGCTGTGGTTCTTCTGTTTCATTTTTCCTGTTCGCCTCTCTTTCCCGAAATTGGTTTTTAGCTCGGTCGCTGAGGAACTCTCGAAGGTGCCCTTTGCTAATCAGTCGGCTACCTCTTCTCGAAGGTGTCTGCAATCCTCGGTCCTATGATCGTGGGTACCGTGATATTGACATATCAAGTTAGGGTTCCTTAGCGAAGGATCTGATAGTACGGGCCTTGGCCACCTAGTGTCCTTGATTTTACCTATGACTGATACGATATTTGAAGCGTCAATGTTGAAGTTGTACTCAGATAGTCGGGGTGCCTTTACCGGCTTTGTGTGCCTGTCGAACCCTGCTTTGTTCGCGAGTCCCCGAGGATTCTGGCCTCGATCCATCCTTTGGTCACTTCGAGGTATGTTATGCCTTGGGATATTTCTCCAATTTTTTATATACGGTTGATACCTTTCTTTGCTTGGCCTCGGCTCTCTTTCTGGAAGCCTCGATTCCTTTGCTAAGAGCCTGTTGGGATACACCGAGTCCGAGGGGGCTTCCAATTGGTCATCCTCCACTCTAATATTTGACTGATACCTGTTGTGTACATCCGCCCAAACTACAGCGGGATACTCGATTAAGTTTTTGCTTCAACTGCTTTGAAGCTATCGAGCTTCGTTCATTCAAGCCCTGGGCGAAGGCTTGTACTGCCCAATAATCGGAGACCAGTGGTAATTCCATCTGTTCCAATTGCAAGCGGGATGCAAACTCCCTTAACATCTCATTCTCTCTTTGTTTGATTTTGAAGACGTCATACTTCCTCGTAGCGACCTTGATGGCACCAGCATGTGCCTTCACAAAAGAGTCTGCCATCATGGCAAATGAATCTATCGAGTTCGGGGGTAGGTTATGATACCACATCATGGTCCCTTTGTCCAGTGTTTCTCCAAATTTTTTCAATAAGAAGGATTCAATCTCGTCATCTTTTAGGTCGTTCCCTTTCACAGCACAAGTGTAAGCAGTAATGTGCTCATTGGGGTCCGAGGTCCCGTTATACTTCGGGGATCGGGCATTCTGAATTTCTTCGGGATGGGCTTCGAGGCCGCACTTGATGGGAATGGATTTTGCACGAACGTTTTTGAATCCACACCCTTCAGAATCGGGGGTGCGCCCGGGATCTGATCGACCATCGAGTTATAGGTCTCCACCTTTTTGTCGTTAGCTTCTATCTTCTTTTCGCCTGATTCAATCCTCTTTGTAAGGTTCTCGAGCATCTTCATAATAGCGGGGTCGGTTGCTAACCCATTATTGCTCGACCTTTGTGGTGCATGTTCGACTCGAAAAGCCGTTTCTGGTGGTGCTATGCTTGGAGTTCTCTGATGGCTTTATAGATGAGCAATAGCCACCTTTTGTGCTTGCAACATCTCAAAAATGACAAGAAGGCTAACTTCCCTTTCCTTTTGAGCATGGGATCTCTGTGCTTCATGTTGGTCTCCTTTGCGCACACTTCCGTCTGTACGAGAGCTTACACCGACATGTTGAGCGTTGCGTGAGCCTTCATCGACGGGGATTTGCACTAGTGCCCCTTCAGGGTTTTATGGTGGTACACCAGCACCTGAAGTAGCTGCGTCGTTCTTTCTGTGATCCTCAGGACCGTTGTTTTCATGTGCGTTCACTGAGTTAGACATTTTCTGACCTGAAATTGAAGATTCTTGGACAAGAAAAAGTGTACAGAATAACTTATGTTTTTAGAAAACCAACACTAAAACGATCACTATTATTTTTTGCCCCACGGTGGGCGCCAAACTGTTTACCTTGAAAATGGTAATTATACTTGATTTTGTGGTTCTAAAAATATGTGATTTATTTTAATACTAGTTGTTTAGGCAATAGATGCTAAGTGAGAGTTAAGAAAAATGAGACAAGAGCAAAGGATAATGGAATTGTGCAAACCGAGCAGTTAAGAGACGGGGTCTCGAGCTTGGTCGAAATAGGGCCTCGAGGTCGAGCTCGAGGGTTTGATAGAAGGCGGTCGAAGAAGGTATAACAGTATTGAAGGCCTCGAAGATGACCTTTTTATGATCAATAACGAGCAATGAATGAAACACAATGAATGAACACAATAAATGAAAGACAATAAATCAATGGAACAATTGTAGAGAATGTTTGAATTAGAGAGCAGAGAATGTTCTTGTTCTTGTCTTGAATATCATATATATTACAAAATGACAAGGATATCCTTTATATAAGAGGAGGAATCTCAACATAGTACATGTGTAATTATTACAAAGATAGACAACTGGTACAGTCACTTAATGTCACGGTACAGACTTGTACTATTTTACGGACTTGGTCAGCTTTAACCAAGTGCCTTTTGGGAATTTTTCGCTTTTCCATGATGGTCTTCGATTTACACCGTCTCGAAGTTGAGCGTGGAGAACCCTCGACATGCCTTCTCGATGTCAAAACTCGAACTGCTTTGAGCCTTCTGAAAACGGGCTATGAAGTGCCATAATAACTATAAAAGTAAGCTCTCCGATATTTGCCGTATACATATGCTACCTGGACTTGCACTCGGGACGTAAATAAAAGGATAAAGACAGATATACTACTCATTGAGCAGCCTAGCTTGGCAACTAGTTCGTGTCAAATGGAGTACAAAATTTAAGAAGAGGGCATATATAATTCTTTCTTCGGATTAAGAAAGAAAGAAGAAAGAAAGAAAGAAAGAGAATAGACCGGATGTTCTTGAATACTGTAGTGAATTTGACATTCAGAGTAGTGCCGAAATGATATTAGAAAGTTTTGAAGATTTATTGAACAAGGTTTGATTGTGAATTGGGTTTAAGGAAATGATACTCTCTGATCGATTATAATAGTGGTAGAAGATATTGATATTATATTGTTTTAAGATAATATCAATGTCCCATCATTTTCATTATCTTAAATCTTATTCGTTTTTTCCCAAAAGCCGCCTCTGTTTTATTTTTGAGAGTTGATTGTTTGACTTAGCTTTATAGCCACGACTTATGTCATTTCTTCTTGTTCTCTGGACCAATCCCAAAGTGTTTGTCTTAATTTGATCAGAGTATTACTTTTCTTTTCTTTTTTATTACATAGAAGTCATTTAACTCTATATTCATTACCTAAATGTCTGTTTTTTTTTCTTTTATCACACAAAAATTTATTTTATTATGCACTAATTATCACAATAATCATTTTAACTAGATTTTATAAATATTTCACCTAAAAACTATTAGGCCCTTGACATTATAATTTTCAAGATTTTATAAATCTTTCACCTGAAAAGTCTATTATATTTAATTTTTTCTTAATATTAATGTTTAAGATATATAAGTAGCATTATTAGATTTGTCAGCAACATTACCGTGGACAAATCTCAAGTCCATGTTCTCAATCATGCTTAATGAAATATGTTTAATAAAAATTAAAAAATTAAAGCTCATTGATTTATCAGCCAAGCCACACCCATTAATTTAATAAATAAAATACTCACATTTAGCAAAATGACACATCAGATTAATACTTTTAAAGAAATAACATTAATTGATAAAACTTTAAAAAACTTAATATTAAACACAAATATTTTTGAGAATTTTTTTACAATTTTTATTGATTATAAAAAACTATCATTTGTTAAAAAAATATGTTTTATTATTTTAAATATATATTAAAAAATAAATATATTTTTATCATTTTATATTTAAAATATTTTTTTTGGGTGGTACAATTTAGAATATGTTCATGTTTGAATATGATTAAACAAATTTAGTGCCATTGAAAAAATTAAATATATGAATATATTATAAAAATAATAAATAAAATACTTTAAAGTTCTTTTAATTACAAATAAAATATTTAGGTAAAAATATATTATATAGTATATAATACAAAAAGTATTACATAAGTGAGAGGATTTATAGTGTCAATGATATAATAGACTTTACAAGTAAAAGTATTATATGTGGCATATGTGACTTTGTGATAAATAGAACAAAGTAAAATAATTTTTGTGCAACAAAAAAAAGGAAAGTGAATTTTGGGTAATGAACACAAAATTGAATGATTTTTACGTAACAAAAAAAAAAAATGACTTTTATGTAATGAACACAAAATTAAATAATGATCATTCATACAATTTACTTGTCTTAGGACGTATGCTTTGTTTTTCATATATGAGGATTGAGGACTTCATTACATTAGAAAAAAAAATATTAATACATGAATTGTAAATGTCATTTTAAGTTGAAATAATTATTTTCTTACACCTAAGGTCTATTAGGTCTATTAGTATCTTGCAGTAGTGGCTACATTCATGTTTGAGCCATGCATCATAAGGCAAATAAAATTTAATTCTTACATTTTCATACATCTAATATAATATATCAGCCCGTGCTAGTTTTTTCATTCATCAAAAGTTGTAGATTTCATAGTACAGTCGGATCTTTTTATAATAATTCTTTTTATAATATCATTTTACTATAACAGTCAAGTTCTTTTGGAGTCAGATTTTTGTATTATGTTATTATATATTGTTTACCCTAAAAATCGAAAAATAATTAAATTGATATTATGATTTTGAGGATATGTGATTTCGTCCAATACAATTGACAAATAAAAAAATAAATGATTGAATTAGATTCTAAAATAAATCAAAAAAGTGTGTAAGCTAAGCCTCGACCTCAAATTGAAGTAACTTCGGGGTGATTAAGAATAGTAAAGAATAAGACAACTCTGTTGGGCAACGAGTAGAGCAATAAGCAAGAGAGAAATGATTGTATATATCTTTTCAAGTAAGCAATCATCGTTACAAATAAATGAAATTCATCTTTATATAGTAGATGAGTCCCAATTAATGTATACTTCTAATTATAGTAGGCAATCGTACAAACAACTGAGTAACCGCTATAGACTTGATCCATTTCGAGATTCACGCCACGATCCTCGATCAATCGCGGATATCTCGCCCTTTCCGTTACAAAGTTATCCCGATATTACTCGAAGTCTATCTCTTTTGGTCTCGATTGATATCGATCTCGATCTAGAATGAGGCTTCCATTTCGGACTCGACGTCTTCGCTCTTCGACATAACGTCCCAATCTCGATCAAATAGTGAAATCGGGTAGCTCCAATTTCTATCGTATACAGATAATCCCCTCGTTTCTTAGAATATAATGATAAGAAACGACTTGAGCCTCGATTTTCATATGACCTCGATAGACAGTAATGCCATCCTTGTGATGTAAGCGGTGGAAGTGACCAAAACGTCCCGTCGGTACAGTTCCCCAAACCATTAATGCGCGTCAGTGGGCGGTCGACCATTAGCACCGTCGAACCGTCACCGTAATTCTATAAATATGGACCCTTTTGTTGAATCAAAACTTTTACTTTCATCTTCATAAATTCTCCTAAATTTTTAACTCTCTCCGTCCCTTATCTTTCATCACTCCTTGAGCCAACTTTGTTGGTTTCAAACCACCAGAACTCAACACTTTCCTCTTTCATTTACTCGTATCAATGGCGAAAACTTCAAAAATCGTTCCACAAAAAGAAAAGGCTTCTTCATCTTCTTCACGGTCGGTCGATGATAAAATGTCGGTGGAACCGCTCCCTAGTGAGTATATTCCCGATCCTTGTGTCCTAAAGACCGACTTCAAAGTAGAGAACCCTCCATCGGTACCTGGACGATGTGAGGACGTATCGAGATATATCTATTCGATAACAGCGAAATATCTCGAGGACATTAAAAGGGACTGCATCTGGGGGGACAAAGTTGTATAAATACCTTCTCCCGAAGAAAGCATTACCACCAACGTGGAAGAGTTTTCTAAGTGTTTACATTTACCCTTTCACGCTGGGTCCCCTAGATTTAGTCATCATTGATTTCTGTAAGAGGTACCAAGTGACCCTCGTCCAAGTTCACCCTTCTTTCTGGCGCATCGTGATCATGCTCCGATTTTTTTCCAACAAAGTCGAGGGGCTGGCGTTTACCCTCGACCACCTCATCAGGTTATATCGTCCCCGAATCTTTCGAGGTTTAATCAAAATTCAACGTCGAGTGATCAAGGCATTGTTCTCGAGTATCGATGAGGATAAGGATCGGGGGTGGATGAGTCGGTTTGTTCGGGTAAGGACCTGTGACCTCATCCCGAAGGAAAAAATGTCATTCCCCGAAAAGTGGAACCCTGAACGTAAGTAACTCTTTACTCGTTAATTTCCATATTTCTATTATTTAACATCTTCATTTGTCATGTAGCGGTTGCCTGGATGCCTCGAGCGGTTCCTGACCTCGAGGACTGCGTTCGAAAGTTGTCCTAGACTTCCTCTTATGCCAAGCGTTGTTGGCGTGACTTGGCAAAGGGCAAATGGGAGGCAAAGAATCACAGTGAGTTTTTCTTTCTTATTTCCGAGGTGCTAATCATATTTATTTTTCTCACTAAGTTCCTTTTTATGCAGGCCTGAACAAGGATGCAGTTTTGAGGCCTCCGGGCGGCGAGGAAGAGACTAAGTCCCCGGTTCTGAACGTGGAAAGATAATAAGAGGAAGGAGGTCTCGTCGTCTGAGGACTCCAAACCAAAAAGGCCCCAGCCTGAAGGACCAGGAGGAAAATCATTCCTCTAACCATAGACTCGGTCCAAAGGCTGAGAGAAGAAGAAGAAGAAGAGGGTGATGACTCGGCGTTGGTGATTTGACCAAAGAAGACCGATGAGGCGTCCAAGCCTTCAAAATCGGAGGCAATTGTCAAGATCGAGCCTCATAATGAGGAGGATTCAAAGAAAAATTCGGGTGAAGATGAGACAGTGAGCTCACATGCACCTAATAGTTAAAATTATGGTCCAAATTTTCCTTTATTTTATACGTCGGGTGTTTCCCATTTGCTGGTCATCATAGTTATTCAAATCCATAAAAAAAAAAAAGGGTTCCGCAAATGCTTTGCTTGACTAGTAATGTTATATTATGTCCAGAGTCGAACCTAGGATCTGAAGGGTGCGATTGAACGTTTTGCATTCAACGAAAATCTACTTTGTATATAAGGTGTCACTACTAACATATTACTATATTTTAAAGACTTATATAGATAAAAACTTTTCGGGTCCCGGTGACCCTTGTCTTTACAACATAAGTTCGCCTCTGATTATGTTCGTTGGTAATGTGTTAAAGGGGAATTTTGTTTTCATCACAACCCGGATTTCCTTGATGTACAGTTGCAACACTAACAAGACAACAATCGAATTTGTGAAAGATTGTTTAAGCTATCACATTATAAGGAAAAATTGTATGTTGTTTAAGCTATCACATTATAAGCTATCACCTAGTAGTCTATATTAACTACCAGGTGCATGTGAGCATAGTTAGGAATTGTAACTTTTTATTTTCTTTTGTGTAGGACCTTTGTCGGTCCTTTGTACATACTTTTGTTCAAGTATAAATACAAAGATATTTCCCTTCTGACTTTCTTCTTAAATTTTGTCCTCAAACTTGCATTGTACCTTGTAAAGTTTTAGCACATTTTATGCCTTGAATAATATGTCTGAGACTTCGGTTTTGGGCAACTTGACCGAAGTCATAGTAATATTGCTCTTATAGTCGAGTTTGAGTAAAAATCGAACTCAAAGCCATATAACTCTTAGGTTTTTATTGAGCAAGAACGGATTCCCGAACTGTAGTCGAGTGAGTTTTTACTCGAGCTCGAAGTAGAGAAACCTTTAGGTTCGATTTGAGTGAGAACGTATTCTCGAACTTTAAGATGCAATGTCTCTTAGGTCCCAATTGAGTGAGAACGTATTCTCGAACTCTAAAATGCAACGGCCCTCAGGCTCTTTGAATCGGACTGATATGGCCTTAAAAGAATACCTTTTTTTCCTTTTTTCGTCTTAAAGATAAATTTTGTTATGCCTTAGCATGAATTTTCTACCCATTGGGTTTTTTTGAGGGTTTAATATTGATCGAAACGCCTTTATTTTTTGTGTCTTAGCACAAGTTTGTATTTGAATAATTCGATACCTCTTAAGGTTTTTCGAGGGATGATATTATCGAAGCCCTTTGATTTTTTTGTCGAGGGTAGCCTTTTTTGACCGATTTTCAAAGAATTCGACGACCTGTTTTTATAACGGGATTCGTACATCTCCGAGCCACGTTAATTTGGACGTAACCTTTGGGTATGCCTATCGAGCTTATTTCCCATTAACATTTCGAACTTGTTCGAAGTGTTAGTCCCCGAGAATTACGGCCTTGGCCAATAAATCGAGGGTTGCCTCTTTGAGGTCTTATGGTTTCGAGTTTAGATAATTTGAACATGTTGATTTTTCGACGATAGTCCCCGAGTATGAGGTTGATTGTTCGAGATGTAGTTGCACTTTGGCCCTTGAGCCATTTTTCATAAAAAATCACAAGTACGGAGCTTGTAAAGTAGAAAATTTTCATTGAGGCGCAAGATATTTGAAAAAGGAAAAGTACTTCTTTGAATAGTTCATATATGCGTACATGTTTCTCCATTGGGGCTCGATTAATCAATACGGACATGGTTCATTCGACCTTTTGGCCCATTACAAAGTTTTCCTATCGAGGCTCCTTTGACATGAAGTATTTTTCTTGAAAATATAACATCCGAGGGTGATTCCCCCAATATTTGAGGTTGATTGTAAAGAGACCTCGGATACTCTAAGTCAGCACGAACAATGGTTGCCTCGTTAAAAACCTTGCCGGCGAAACCAACTCGGAGTTCTATGTTGATTTTGTAGTTGTGCAATAGCGGCTTGCTGAGCCTGTAGCATTTCAAATATTACCTGGAGACTGACTCCTCTATCTCCTCCGCTCTGTGCACCTTGGCCACCAGATCGTCCTTCTCTGCATACACTCCCTTCGGGGTCCGCGCCCAGGCTCGCGTTCAAAGCAATGTGCGAACTGACGTCGACTGGGTTGGCAACCGGCGGTCCCCTGAAATCAGCTTGTGGCACTTCGACCCTTGGAGCAATTACATTATCGTTTTCCCCGTGAAATTCGAGGCCATTGTCACCATGTGTGGGTGCGTTTTGTGAGTTAGACTTGTTTTAACCTGAAAGAAAAAATACTTGACAAGAATAAGCGTAAAATAGTGTGTGTTATCGGAATAAATATTGAATAATCACTATTATCCTTAGCTCCACGGTGGACACCAAACTGTTTACCCTAAAATTCGGATAACAATTAAACTTATACTGTAGTTTTAAGGATATGTGATTTCGCCCAATACCAATTGACAAACGAAAAAAAAATGATTGAATTAGATTGTAAAATAAATCAAACCAGTGCGTAAGCTAAGCCTCGACCTCGAATTGAAGTAACTTCGGGGTGATATTGTAAGAATAGTAAAGAATAAGACAACTCTGATGGACGATGAGTAGAGCAATAAGCAAGAAAGAAATGATTGTATATATTTTTCTCAGTCAGCAATCATCGTTACAAATGAATGGAATTCCTCTTTATATAGTAGAGGAGTCCCAATTAAGGTATACTTCAAATTATAATAGGCAATCGTACAAACAACTGATTAACCGCTATAGACTTGATCCGTTCTGAGATTCATGCTACGATCCTCGACCAATCGTGGATATCTCGCCCTTTCCGTTACAAATCTATCCTGATATTACTCGAAGTCTATCTCTTCTGGTCTCGATTGATTTCGAGATAATCTGGAAAGAGGCTTCGATTTTGGACTCAACATCTTCGCTCTTCGACATAACGTCCCAATCTCGATCAATTAGTGAATTGAGTAGCCCCGATTTCTACCGTATACATATATATTATCTATAATGGCATTTTACTATATCAACAAAAAATTTAGAAATTGTTTATAGAGTTTGAGTGTAAGAGTTGCATTGAACTCGTACGACTTGCTTATCACGCGTGAACCGTTACAGAAGTTAATGTTGTGTTCCACGTCCACTCAATCATGAAAAGAAAATTACCTTGTGACATATTTTTGGAAATAACCTACCAAACTAATAAGTAGGATTTAGGACAACCCACGAGAAAAATCGCTTTTCTTTTTCAAATAAATGATTATCTTTCCCACTTTTAAAAGTTTCAAATAAAAAGAGCTAGTTCGATCTTTGCAACACCCAATTTCAAATTCAAAGGTTAAATTATCTCCACTTATTGTATATGGATTCCTTATAAGTTAATTCGACCTACAACAATATAATTTTTACAATTTTGCAGTAACTGGAGGCGGCAAATTCAATCCATTAAGTTACCAGTCCAGTTTAGGTGAGTTGATTTATGACCTATTTGTTAACTTAACTTATAGCTTCTAAAATCAGTTTACTTTGAAATGTATTTTTCTTAAAAGTACTTTTAAAAAATGCGATTTTAGTGAGAAGTAGTTTATGTTTGGCTAATTAATTTGAAAAACACTTTTGAACAGTAATTAATATTTGATCAAGCTTTTGAAAATTGCTTTTAAGTGTATTTTTCTCAAAATTGCTTCTGAGAAAAATGCTTTTGGAAAGAAGGCACTTTTTTCTGCTTCTCAAAAATGATTTATGTTTCTCCTCAAAAACACTTTTTTTCCTTCTAAAAGCTTGGCCAAACACCTTAATTTTTGACCAAAAATACTTTTGGCAAAAAAAGAAAATACACTTTTGGCCCAAAAATGTTTTTTGGCCAAACAGCCTATTAATAAGTTGAACCGATATGAGGATCAAACTAGTTTAAAGTGCAACCCACTTCAAACATACAAAACAAAATTTGGAAATTGAGAATTTTGTAACTTTGAAAGAACTTAAGCTAATAACTTAAGAAAAACACATTAGTCTTTACTTTTTTTTCTTAAACAAAAAAAAAA
>ML382616.1:152469-175077 GCA_005239525.1 Nicotiana knightiana | reverse complement strand
GGCGAATGTTGTATCTATCTTTGGCCAATTGGGTTATGAGTCGATGTTTGACCTATCTTAATTCAACTTATTTTAACCCAATTAAATTTTAGATGCGGTACAAACTTGTTTTTACTTTTTATGACCTATTTTATTTTGTTGGCCTTTAAGCTTAGTGTAATTTAAAGAGAGTGAATGAAAAATGGTGGAAAAAGAAATGGAGGGAAGTGAAATTTTGAATTAGTGCACTTTGTCCCTCATTGGAAGAAGGAAAGAAAATCTATTTGTATATATAGAGAAGCCCTTCTTCTAGCTCTTAAAGAGTTGAGAAGAAGGCAAGCCTCGCGCCGTCGTCGTCATCGCTCGGCTCGGCTTTGGCTTCGGCTTCGACAGGGAAGTGAAATTTTGAATTAGTGCACTTTGTCCCTCATTGGAAGAAGGAAAGAAAATCTATTTGTATATATAGAGAAGCCCTTCTTCTAGCTCTTAAAGAGTTGAGAAGAAGGCAAGCCTCGCGCCGTCGTCGTCATCGCTCGGCTCGGCTTCGGCTTCGGCTTCGACAGGGAAGTGAAATTTTGAATTAGTGCACTTTGTCCCTCATTGGAAAAAGGAAAAAAAACCTACGTGTATATATAGAGAAACTCTTCTTCTAGCTCTTAAAGAGTTGAGAAGAAGACAAGCATCGCGCCGTCATCGTCGCTCGAATCGGTTTCGGCTTCGGCTTCGGCTTCGGTCAAAGATCGATGATTGATTAATCTTTTTAGACAAAGGCCCGGTCCATTTTTCTTTCCCGGATTATTTTAAATCCGTTTTTAATTTTCCCACAATCTGTTGCAAAACCTTTTCAGAAACAATACCAAATTGGCTATAAATATGCCTTGAATCCCAGAATCTTTACTTACTAAATTTTTCTTCTTCTTCTGCACAAAAATATTTCCTGTGTGTTTTACGACCATTAAGTGGTTCGCCGACACCGGAGTTTTTAGTACCAATACGCTGGTGAGTTAAATCGTTATATCCTGGGAGGATATATTCCAAAACCTCGGGTACTTGAGGGGAATAATTTTCTTAAGGACACACCGTGTATTCAGTGGGCTCAGTTTATTCTTATATTATTTTTCCATAAGAGGAGCTAAGGACGTCTGGACTAGCGCGCCCGCGCTCAGCACGTGTTAGTGGTCGCGCTAGTCAGGTTTCTCACTGTCCCTGGTAAATTCCGCTAGCGCGGTCGCGCTAATCCCGCGCTAGAGCCCGCTCTAGAAGAGTTTCTCACTGTTTCAAAAAAAATATTGTTTTATTTTACAGCAATACAAATTAATAACAATCTTAAGGAAATTATATTTTTATTTTCTGTATTCTGTTTGTGGAGATTAAAATCTGTGTGTTTTCTACTCCTTCTGAATTTTATTATTTTGATTTGAAGATATAAAAAACTTCATCAAAGTTTTGAAATTCAGAAAACGATTTGAAGAACATAAAAACTTCATCGTTTTCTATGAAACAGTATATAAAAACTTCGGTTTTTATTTATTATACATATTGTTTATTGTTAATTACAATATTGTTTATTGTTCTGGTTTTGCCATTGATTGAACTCTTCTATTATTGACAGTGAGAAATGGTAATTGATAACGGAAATTCTTCTGCGACTGTTGCAGCAACGACGATAGCCTCGTCGAGCCGGACTGCTGCTCCACCGGCAGAAAAATCGGGGAAATTTTCTGGAGCCAAGCAGCAAAGGGTGTTCTTCTGGCTTACCACACTTGGTATGCAGAAATTCACTAGTGAAGAGCCTCCAGTGCCTGCTGCGGACATGTCGGACAATGAAAAGTTCATGATTGTTGAGGTGTGGAAGCAGGCAGATTTTCTTTGCAAAGGCTATATTTTAAGTGCTTTAGAGGATGACTTGTACAATGTGTACAGTGCGATAAATACTTCGAAAGAATTATGGGACACACTTGAGAAGAAGTACAAGACAGAAGATGCATGCTTGAAGAAGTTCGTGGTTACCAAGTTTCTAGACTATAAAATGTAGACAACAAAAATGTGGGAACTAAAGTTCAGGAGCTTCAACTTATTTTTTACGACCTTATTACTGAATGTATGGCCGTGAATGAAGCATTTCAAGTGGCTGCAATGATTGAAAAGTTGCCTCCTTCATGAAGAGATTTCAAGAACTATCTTAAGCACAAGCGCAAAGAAATGAAGTTATAAGATCTTGTGATTCGTCTCAAGATTGAGGAAGACAACAAAACAGTCGAGAAGAAGTCTGGTGGAAATTCAACGATCATGGGAGCTAATATCGTTGGGGAGACTACTCCAAAAAGTAAGAAGAGGAAGAGATCTCCTGGACAGACTAATGAGCAGAACAAAAAGAAATTCAAGGGTAACTGTCACAACTGTGGAAGGGCTGGTCACAAATCCCCTGATTGTCGTCTCCCGAAAAAGGATAAGAAGAAGGGACATGCCACCATAGTGGAGAAGAATGATGACATTGATGATCTTTGTACAATGCTTTCGAAATGCAACTTAGTTGGGAATCCGAATGAGGGGTGGATTGACTCCGGAGCCACTCGACATGTTTGTGCTGTCAAAGAAGCATTTGCGACTTACTTTACTGCTGGTCCCGAAGAAGAGATTTCCATGGAAAATAATTCAACAGCCAAGATTGAAGGTTATGGGAAGATATTCTTAAAGATGACTTCCGGCAAAGTGTTAACGCTCAACAACGTTCTTCATGTTCCTACTATTAGGAAGAATTTAGTTTCTACTTCTTTACTTGTGAAGAATGGATTCAAATGTGTATTTGTTTCTGATAAAGTTGTTGTAAGCAAGAATGAAATGTACGTTGGAAAAGGCTACCTCACGGAGGGCCTTTTCAAACTCAATGTAATGGTTGTTGATAGTATGAATAAAATTTCAGCTTCTTCTTAGTTGCTGGAGTCAAATAATTTATGGTATATTCGTTTAGGACATGTCAATTATAAAACCTTGCGGAAGTTAATTAATTTAGAAGTATTGCCTAAATTCGAGTGTAATAAATCGAAATGTCAAATATGTGTTGAATCTAAGTTTGTAAAACATCCTTATAAGTCTGTTGAAAGGAATTCAAATCCTTTAGGCTTAATTCATACTGACATTTGCGATATGAAGTCGACACCATCTCGAGGTGGGAAAAAGTATTTTATTACTTTTATTGACGACTGCACTCGATATTGTTATGTTTATTTGCTTAATAGTAAGGATGAAGCAATTGAAGCATTTAAGCAATACAAGAATGAAGTAGAGAATCAATTAAATAAAAAGATCAAAATGATTAGACGTGATAGAGGTGGAGAATATGAATCTCCGTATGCAGAAATATGTTCGGAATATGGAATTATCCATCAAACTACTGCACCTTACACACCTCAACCCAATGGAATTGCGGAAAGAAAAAATCGGACATTAAAGGAAATGATTAATTCTTTACTAATAAGTTCCGGATTACCGTAGAGTTTGTGGGGGGAAGCTATCCTTACAGCTAATCGAATACTCAACAGAGTACCCCACAGCAAAACGCAATCTATTCAATATGAAAAATGAAAAGGAAGAAAACCTAACTTGAAATATTTCAAAGTGTGGGGGTGTCTAGCAAAGGTACAAGTTCCTTTACCTAAAAGGGTTAAAACGGACCAAAAATAGTAGATTGCGTTTTCAGTGGATATGCTACAAATAGTAAAGCATGTCGGTTTTTGGTCCATAAATCTGATAATCCCGAGATTCATGTTAATACGATAATGGAATCAGATAATGCTGAATTCTTTGAAAGCATTTATCCCTATAAAACTGAATGCGAGTCGTTCAGTGAAAGACCTAAACGACCTCAGGAAGAACCAAAGGAGAATACTCCAAGTGTAGAAGATCCAAGGCGTAGCAAACGTCAAAGAACATCTACTTCCTTTGGACCAGATTTTGTGACATTCTTGCTTGAAAATGAACCTCACACTTTTAAAGCAGCTATGTCGTCTTCTGATTCAATATTTTGGAAAGAGGCAGTCAATAGTGAGATTCAACCAATTTTGGATAACCATACATGGGAATTGATTGATCTTCCTCCTGGAAATAAGCCTTTAGGTTCGAAATGGATCTTTAAACGAAAAATGAAAGTTGATGGCACTATTGACAAATATAAGGCAAGACCTGTTGTCAAAGGTTATAGACAAAAGGAAGGTCTTGATTACTTTGACACTTACTCTCCAGTAACGAGGTTAACATCTATTAGGATGCTAGTGACATTAGCGGCCATGTATGGTCTTGAAATCCATCAAATGGATGTTAAAACAGATTTCTTAAATGGAGAATTGGAGGAAGAGATTTACATGGAACAACCTGAGGGTTTTGTGGTTCCTGGTAAAGAAAAGAAAGTATGCAAACTTGTTAAGCCGCTTTATGGACTTAAGCAAGCACCCAAACAATGGCATTCCAAATTTGATCAAACAATGTTGGCAAGTGAGTTTAAAATCAACGAGTGCGACAAATGTATTTACATTAAAAACACTCCAGGTCATGAATTCATTATTTGTTTATATGTTGATGACATGTTGATAATGAGCAAAAGCATGTCAGATATAAATGCTACAAAGCGCATGTTGTCTAGCAAATTCGACATGAAAGACTTAGGAGTTGCTGATGTGATCTTAGGAATCAGAATTCACAAGACTCCACAAGGTCTAGCGTTATCACAGTCTCACTACATTGAAAAGGTACTTGACAAGTTCAAGTATTTGGATTTCAAAATTGCCAAGACTCCAATTGACGTGAGTTATGCACTTCAAAAGAATGAAGGTGAAAGTGACTCACAACTGGACTATGCAAGAGTATTGGGAAGTTTGATGTATATAATGAATTGTATGCGACCAGATATAGCATGTGCTATTAGCAAACTGAGTCGATTTACAAGTAATCCCAATCAAATACATTGGATGGCAATGAAACGAGTTTTAGGGTACCTGAAACATACCCAAAACTATGCTTTGCATTATAACAAATATCCCTCCGTGATCGAGGGATATAGTGATGCAAATTGGATCACCGGATCATCTGAAGTTAAATCCACGAGTGGATATGTTTTCACAATTGGGGGTGAATCAGTGTCTTGGAAATCATCCAAACAAACGTGCATCACCCGTTCTACAATGGAATCTGATTCATAGCTTTAAATAAGGTGGTGAAGAAGCTGAATGGCTCCAGAATTTCTTGGAAGATATTCCATTTTGGCCCAAACCTTTGGCACCTATTTGTATACATTGTGATAGTCAAGCGGCAATAGGGAGGGCAAGGAGCGTTATGTATAACGGAAAATCTCGTCATATACGACGAAGACATAATACCGGTAGACAACTACTCTCTAGTGGTGGTATCACAATTGACTACGTAAAGTCAAGAGATAACGTGTCGGATCCACTTACCAAAGACCTATCTAGAGAGACAGTTGAAAGATCATCAAAGGGAATGAGGTTAAGGCCTAGGACAAGTCATCATGGCGAACTCTACGTAGCAGACTGGAGATCTCAAGAGCTAAGTTCAAAGAGATCAAACAAAGTCATGAATGACGGTTCAACATTGTCAAAAAAAAAAAAAACTCAACCCATTCTCGTGATGAAGACAATGTTCAGAAATCAATGTAAAATATTAAGGCTTTTTGATTAGTCAATAAAGCTTAAAGTTTTTTAATGATTTGCTAAGTCTAGAAGGATATGACCAGATAGTGTGTCTTTAGGATTACACGTTTAGGAATCACATATGTGAGTGTGAAGTGTAAGCCGCTTCAAGGGGAATGAAAGTAAAGGCCCATTCTCTAAGCACTCATGAAACCAGGCGGTGTTCATGGTTGAAACGAACACAACCGTGAGAACCATAGATAGTTAAGGATTGACTGTGTGACTTATGTTGTCTAGGTATACAACAAAGCTCGACGGTTCAAAGATATCAAATCTACTGATTGACCGAGTATATCCAATATAAGTTCACTACGGAAAGTTCAAAGGGAAACCTACTTATCCAGATACAATTAATTCTTGCCTATAAAACACACACACGTCCGTGCATTCCTTTATTTTGTAGTTATTCCCCATTCATGTGGGGGATTGTTGAACTTTAAGCTTAGTGTAGCTTAATTTTAAGCTTGGTGTAACTTAAAGAGAGTGAATGAAAAATGGTGGAAAAAGAAATAGAGGGAAGTGAAATTTTGAATTAGTGCATGTTGTCCCTCATTGGAAGAAGGAAAAAAAATCTATGTGTATATATAGAGAAGCTCTTCTTCTAGCTCTTAAAGTGTTGAGAAGAAGGCAAGCCTCGTGCCGTTGTCATCGTCGCTCGGCTCGGCTTCGGCTTCGGATTTGGATTGATTGATTAATCGTTTTAGACAAAGGTCCGGTCCGTTTTTCTTTACCGTATTATTTTAAATCCGTTTTTAATTTTTCCGCAGTCTTCACACCTGTTCCATGGTTGTTCTGAAAGGTTGCAAAACCTTTTCAGAAACAGTACCAAATTGGCTATGAATATGCCTTGAATCCCAGAATCTTTACTTACTAAATTTTCTGATCTTCTTCTGCAAAAAAATATTCTTCTGTGTGTTTTACAACCATTAAGTGGTTCGCTGATCACAGGAGTTTTTGGTACCAATACGCTGGTGAGTTAAATCGTTCTATCCTGGGAGGATATATTCCAAAACCTCGGGTAGTTGAGAGGAATAATTTCCTTAAAGACACACTGTGTTTTCAGTGGGCTCGATTTATTCTTATATTATTTTTCCATAAGAGACGCTAAGGACGCCTGGACTAGCGCGCCCGCGCTCAACACGCGCTAATGGTCGCGCTAGTCAGGTTTCTCACTGTCTCTGGTAAATTTCACTAGTGTGGCCGCGCTAATCCCGTGCTAGAGCCCGCGCTAATAAGGTTTCTCATTGTTTCTATATTTTTCAGTAAAAAAAAAAATTTTTTTTTTTATTTTACATCAATATTGTCTTGATATGATAATCTAAAAAATAAAGTAATAATATATTACAGTTAAATCAATTAATAGTATAAAAATTCTTTATAAGTACTTATTATATATAACTTAAATTCATATTTTAAATTTATTCAAGAAGAATATCAAAGCCACACTAAGATCCCATCATTAGATGCTGACTACATATATGGTACATTGTGGCTTTCACCATGTGCTGCATCTTCCTTTCCCCTGCTCACCCCAACCCCACCCCCACCTCACCCCCTCTCGTTTTTAACACATTATATAAACACTGTGTTATACTTTCATTTGAATTTGAAGACCCAAACTGAAAATGGTGTTTCTATTACTCTCACTATTATTGCTATTTTCAGTAGAAACAAAAGGAGAGGAACATTATTATCTAAATAACACAAGCAACAACTCCATAGATACTACTACAAGAAATCTCTTAGGAAGAAGTAGTGGTTGTAATATTTTCAGAGGCAAATGGGTTTATGATTCTTCATATCCTCTCTATGATTTCTCAACCTGTCCTTTCATTGAAAATGAATTCAACTGCCAGAAGTACAAAAGACCTGATAATTTGTACCTTAAATACAGATGGCAACCTTTCTCCTGCAATCTGCCAAGGTAATACAGATACTGATTCTTTTTGACTCATTCTGTTAATATATACTACTCTTAGTTTTTTTTTTTTCTACTTATTTGATAGTTGTTGAAAAATGTTTATTGCAGGTTTAATGGTTTGGTTTTCTTGAAGAAATATAGGGGGAAAAATATAATGTTTGTGGGTGATTCACTGAGTTTGAATATGTGGCAGTCATTAGCTTGCATGATTCATTCATGGGTGCCAAAGTCCAGAACTGCAGTCATAAGGAAAGAAGGACTTTCTGAAATTGCGTTTCTGGTTAGTGAATTTAGTTCTGCCCATGCTGCTATTGTTTCCTATTCCCGTAATAATTTATACATAGTTTACTTACTTTAATACAATTAAAAAAATTAATTTATAACTTTAATGTATGTTATAGCAAAATATTTTATGAGTTTACTAGGTATAATAAATAAAGTTAAATAACCAAATAAGGTTAAATTAAAACTCCATTCAAATGTTGTTCTTGTGGTTGAACTATTTTTTCTTTAATATTTGTCAAAAATGTTGGAGTAGCTTTATTTATGACATGCTTGTCTTGTCCTTGTCCCTATGTAGGGCTTTGGGAAGGTAAAGTTCTAAATGAGAGTGAAAAAGAAAAGAATAAGTTTTACTACTGTTATGCTTCTTTCTTTTCTCAATTTTAGTAAAGCATTGTGATATTTTTAGAAAGCATAAAACTTTGAGTAGTCAAATTTTAAATGACATAGTCGTTTGGATAAATGTATGTTCATTTACTATCAAATTAAAAACATAGAGGAACATAATAATTAAGAACTTTGAGGGAGAAGTGATGATCAAACGTAGGCATGCACAAATTAAAAATGTGTATCTTCTACCACATAGGATGCTAATTTGTAATGATATGAATAATAATTGTGCATGCTTTACATGGAAATATGTTCAATGGGAGTGTAGTTTATTTGATTAAATCACCAAGTGGTTGTATTTATGAACTTTTTGTTTTTATAAATTTGGGGTTTTAAGCATAGAAATTAAATTGCCAGTTGTAATATGCTTTTAGGTATCCTCGTGAAGTATTTTATATTTTTAACTTTTGGGAGGTGATGAGTCATAATTATTATTATGGAAATTAAACAAAGGTCAGCTTGTTTCAAGTTTCAGTTTAAATTTGTTGTTTGGCATAATAAAGACAAAGTGGCGGCCGCTCCATATTTTATTGCCTTCTCTTTTTCACACACAAAGGTGAGAAGGTTAAATAAAAAGCAGCAAGTCACCGAAACATTTATGAGAATTGAAGTTTTATGTCGGAATTTAAACTCTACGCCACTTTTTTCATTTAATCTTTAATTTGTCAAAAAATTTCTACAACTGGATTTCAGAACGTGTAAGAAAAAGAACACACGGCAATCATGAATATATTTGAAGTTTGAACACTAGCTTTATTCCGAAATTAACCCATAGATTTATCATCATTTACGCCGGTGATCACGTCGAAATTAAGATTGCATCTCTGACACAAAATAATAGTTGTAATGACTATTTCAGTGTCTGACTAGTCATTACATGATTGGCTCGCTAAAGGGACAGATATAAAATATTACACATTAGATTGTCAATTAGATCTATACTAAGTGTTTGTCCATAAGTACTGTTTAAAAATTTTGAAATAATATTGGAGATTATTGTTAGACCTCTCTATAATCGCAAGTAAAAACTAAATTTTTTCGAAATTTATTTTTATGTTATGTTATAATAGATATTTTTTATAATAAAACTTTGATATAACAACCAAAAATATTGAGAAAATTATTCACAATTGAGAGTAGGCTTTGTGGGCGAAAGGAGACCGCAATAGTAGTTGGAGGTAGAAACTTAGTAGACAAAGACAATGTAAGTTTGGTAGCCCATTAATTACGTACTACATATAATGTCTAAAGTGTATGGCCAACAAATACTTGGACCACCTCCTCTCTTTACTTTTGCTTAGTACTTAATTCTTTTGCTTTTTCATAAGAAATAACTCTCCTTTTTTTTTTTACACAAGATATTTACGAGTGCATTAAAATTGGTTTTTACCAACTATTTGGCTAGTTTTAATTAGAGAGAAAACGCTGTATTTTGGGGATGTGACACAGGACTATGGAGTTAGATTGTTACTGTACAGATCGCCCTATTTGGTGGATATGGTGAAAGAAAATGTTGGAACTGTATTGAAACTGGATTCTATCCGAGGTGGCAACGCTTGGAGAGGAATGGACGTCTTGATTTTCAACAGCTGGCATTGGTGGACCCATACCAAAAGTTCTCAGCCGTAAGATCCTTTTCTTATTCAGGTTCATGTGTGTGAATTTATTTTCAATTGAACAGTCGAAATTACTACAAGGTAAACCTGGGAAGTGGGTCGGGTCGACTCACATCCCTGCAATTAATTCCCACTAGTGCTAATTTTTTTAACTTTTTCCTTTTTTTGAATTCCTTAACGGTAATCTTGCGTGGTAGAAGGTCACCTTTTGAATTAGATGTCACGAGATCGAATTTCAATAATAATAATAACTAGCTTCTTTATCATTATCGTTACATTATAATATTTTCTAAACAAAAACTGAAAGTCAAGCAAATATTTTGGCAGGTGGGATTACATGCAAGAAGAGAACAAACAATTCAAAGATATGAACCGTTTGGTAGCTTATTACAAAGGGATGTACACATGGGCAAGATGGGTCAACCGAAATGTTGACCCAACTAAAACCAAAGTTTTCTTCCAAGGAGTTTCCCCAACTCATTACGAGTAAGCAGTTTCTTTAAATAGTTTTCTTGAGGCATTTTCGTCCTCCCAAAATACTAATTAAAAAAAAGACAGCACGACGCACAAAGGAAAAAAGCTGCACCTTCAGTGGATGTGATGTAAGTATCAGTGGCTGATTCAATGACTCGAATCTGTGACCTATACGTCACACGAAGACAACTTCCCAAATTACTATAATATGATTCAGAATTATTGATCCAATAATTTCATGAATTTCTAGTTAATATCAAATTATTGTTGTAAAACCAGGGGAAAGGATTGGAAGGAAGCAACAAAATCATGCAAAGGAGAAACACAACCATTCTTTGGTACAAGGTACCCAGCAGGGACACCAGCACCAGTGCTCGTAATGAACAAAGTCCTAAGCAGAATTAAGAAACCAGTTTATTTATTGGACATTACAACACTCTCTCAATATAGGAAAGATGGACATCCAACTTTTTACAGTGATCACAATACCTTAGATTGCAGCCATTGGTGTCTTCCTGGATTGCCTGATACTTGGAACCTTTTGCTTTACACAGCTCTTGTTGGCTGAAACACACACATACACACAAAAGAAGATAACAAATGATCTTTTTATGTAGAAGCCAAGATTCATTTTTCAAGTGTAAGGAGTGATTTGTGTTTAGGAATTTGCTTGTTTTGATTTCTCAAGTTGGTAGCTACAATAAAAGAATGGTGATTGTTCAGGCCTAACATAGAAACAGGATTCTTAGGCATGAGGGGATGCCTAAATTAGTTGAATGAGGCATATTGCCCTTGGATTTGCTATTTATGTAGATTCAACAGATTTGTAAAATTATTTCTTATGCTAATTTAATGCAAAAATTATGAATTTGTTTCATCTTCTTTTTTTATTTTTTATTTTTTATTTTACATAATGCACCATTTTATTGAACTGCCAGAAAATTTGAGTACATTTGGGAGGAAAAAGATCCCTACGTCCTACCTCGAGAGTCTGGCATTCCAAACTCTATAGTATTTGATCAAAACACATAAATGAAGCAAAAGTGGCATTGCACCAACTCCAAAACTATCATGGAGGATCAAATTGGATTTCTGAGGCTTTCAATTGTCTGATTCGAAACGCTGCCTATTCCAATCCATCCAGATGCAGTAGCCCTCTAATTTGTCTCGGTAATGCTTCAGAATTTGAGGTAGTGATGTGTTGTTTGTGCGTGTGGCTAATGTCGGCTAATCTATCGGCAACTCTGTTGGTTTCTCTGTAGCAGTGCTTCACGGTCACCTTCTTTTCCTCCACAATTTCTTTGATCTTGTTCCCTCCACACTACCATCACTATTGATTTTTCACGAGAGGTGGTGGTTTTTCCCATTTGACAATCTTATATATTTTGTGATTTATAGGAATTTCCAACATACTTTGAATTCTCTCCCAGTTAGTATTACTACCTAGTCTTTTAAATTTTTGCTTGACTAACTGGCTGATATTTTGAGAAATAAAATCAATTGATCTTTGGATGGAAGGGAGCTCAGAACCATACTTGCACACCGCGATCTCCAGAGTTCCCAGACCACAAATTGAGGAATGATTTTTTGCTACAAAGCTTGCAATTGTGTTTTATGCTCTGCATGTCCACCATTTCTTCAGTAGTTGAATCAGAAATGTTTCTCTTCATTGAATTTTAAAGGGTTCACAAAAATTCGACCACACTTTTTGTGCAAAATCTCCTGAGCGGAAGAGGTGTTCAATAGTTTCGGCTCCTGGTGTGGTGCAACAACAACAATGAGCTACCACTGTAATTCCCATTCTCACCAACCTCTCATCTGTAGGTAACCTCCTAGTCAAGGCTCTTCATGTGATGAATGCCATCTTGAAGGGAACATTTTTATGCCAGATCTGGGAGTATGTATCAACTGTCTCCTTCTTGTTTCTCCATATATCCCATGCCGTAATTATTATGAATTTACCTTTATTGTTTGCTGTCCAAATAGCTTTGTCTGGTGTTCCATCGAGCAATTCAACTTCCTCTATATTTATTATATTTCTGATCGCATCATTCCATTCCACATCACACTTTTCCTCTTGCCACTCCCCATCCACCAACACATCTTTAAGTTTAATGTCGGTGGGTTGTACATTGTCTGGAAGCTGCCTGTACAAGGGGCCGAACTTGGTCCAATTATCGTACCAAAAGGAAATTTCTCCTTCACCAACTAACCAAACTAGATGTTGCTCCACTTCATACTTCAATTTACACATTTCTTTCCAGTTTGGTGACCGCTTCCTACCTAACCTTATTGCCACTGGGTGAGAATTATTACAATATTTGGCAAGTACAAAGTCTTTCCAAAGAGAATTCGATGTTCTCAAGTTCCACCATGATTTTGCTGTAAAAGCTTTGCAGATGTCTTCAAGTTTTCTAGACTGAACCCCTCCCTCCTTATATGGATAACATAATTTCTCCCAGGCTGCCCAATGGTGCCTGTCCATCCCATCAGAGGAGTTCCAAAAAAATCTTGTAAATATCTTTTCTATTTGATCCAGTACTCCTTTAGGTGGATGAATGGTTGATAATAAATGTGTTGGCAAGGCTAATAGAACATGTCTTATTAGAATTGCTTTACCTCCAGGTGACAAAAATTTGTTTCATCGGTTAGTAGTTAAAAGATTGCAATTTAAAATCACGATTACAATTTCGAATTCAGAATTTTTCTAAGCAATATTATCCGGTTAATAGCCTATTCGGTCAAGTTTCTCCGTTTTTTAAAAAAGAAAGTGTTTTTTTTTCTTTTAAAATTGAAATATTTGATCAAGCTTTTAGATGAAAAAAAAAAAATACTTTTTAGTAGAGGAAGAATCGATTTTGGAGAATCAGATCCAAAAGGTTCATGTGTTATTGGCAAGGGTAACTTTGCACTCCGAATAAACTATACATTACATTGTTATTATGATACATATAATTATTTCTCCTATTCCTTATTTGTGGGATTTTTTTGGTCATCTTATATTTAAGTAGGAGTACATTGAAGATGGTAAGATTACTTTATTAAAACGTAATATCTTAATGAGTTTTAAGTCCTAGATATCAGGACTTTAACCTAATTCAAATAAGGAAAAGTTTAATGATTAAAATTTTAATTTATTTCAAAATGCTAAATATTAGGTGAATAATTTAATGACAATTTTATTTAATGTGAATTTTTTTTTTTTAAAGGATAAAAAAGACGAACACATTTTGCTAAAAACCTTCATGATTTTAACTATTTTGTCCAGTGTCAAATTAATTTTAAAAGATAATTTTTGTTAAGTGACATCTCACTTTTAATATAATATAGATTATAGATAAATTTTTATTACGTGAATGATAACAACTAACAAGTGTAACATGATTGTTATAGGAGTTTCTCACACGATGGTGATGCATGGTTCCGTATCTCTCCTCTCATTAATTTCCGATTTTCTAGTGCAGGATTAAAAAAAAAAAGATAATCGAAACAGAGTTCAGTTCACTCTTAATGCATTCGATGTTTTTCAGTTTTCTTGTTTATTTTCGTAAAAAGTCCAATAGTCTCGTCTTTTTCCTACTGATAAAATAATTTGACGTGGAGAAAAGATAATAGTTAATAGTTTCAAATTTACACATGACACATCATTTGATGAGGTAAACTCGTGGCATATTTAAGAGGTGGTAATATAAATACAATAGTTGCCTAACCTTTTTCCAAATAGGTAAGTAATATTCGGTATTTAAAGTATCTCTTTTGATCGACAATGTTTTACTCACTAAAGTGGAATTTCTTGAGGCTACTTTGGATTAAAGACTGGGTGAAATATTAACCGAAAAAGAATTCCTTTAATAAATAATTCCAAAGTTGTCATGATTTAGTAAAAAAATCCTTAATCATTATTAATTTGATTGAAAAAAATAGTACTCTTACAACTTTATAACTACTTCCCAGAAAAACTGTTTGACTTGGTTTTGAAGACTAGCTGGTGCATGACTTGATTACATGAACTTTGATGTAGAAGATACTCGCTTGTAGCCTTGCACCATGTATTTATGTCTAAACAAGCAATTTATAATATGAATTACTGATTAAAGTAAGAATACATCTCACTTAGCAGACGGTTGGACATAAAAATTGTAATTTTTAAAAAAAAAAATATTTGGAGTTAAGTTGAAAAATGATATTTAGAATTTAAAATTATGTTTGAACATGTATTTCACTTGAAAAAATATTTCAATTTTGTGAGTAGGGATTTGAAAAACTCATTTTCCAAAAATTTTCAAAAACTTACAAAAATTTCATAGACAATTTTTTTAATGGACAAATGTGCCCTTAATCATGATTAAATATAATTGTTTTTTTAATACGAAACACATATGTTGAACATTTGTTAAACCTATGTTGTTTTTATTTGCTTGGTATATACAAGTATACAACCTATGGGCTTCGGAGCCGCACTTGGAGGGAACGGCTTCTGCACGAACTTCTTCGAGTCCAAATCTTTTAAAATCGGTGGTGCCCCCAATATTTGGTGAACCCGGGAGTTGTATGTTTCTACCTTTTTATCGTTTGCCTCGATTTTCTTTTCTCCTGATTCAATTTGCTTAGTGAGTTCCTCGATCATTTTCATAATGGCGGGGTCAGTCCCCGATTCATTGGTGTTCGATCTCTCCGGTACAGGTTCGACCCTGTGAACAACTTCTGGTGGAGGCTCAGATTCGGCCCCACTTGGTGCACGGTGCTGATTTTGTAGTTGTGCTATAGCGGCTTGTTGAGCCTATAGCATCTTGAATATCAATTGGAGGCTGACTCCACCATCTCCTCCGCCCTGCATACCTCGACCACCAGATCGACCTTCCCTGCATACGCTACCTTCGGGATCATCGCCCAAATTTGTATTTAGGGCGATAAGTGAACTGACGTCGACGGGATTTGCAATTGGTATTTCCTCGAGATCAGCATGAGGAACCTCGATCCTTGGGGCAGTTATATTGTCATTTTCCCCGTGAAATCCAAGGCCGTTGTCATCATGTGTGGGTGCTGTTTGTGAGTTTGACATGTTTTATCCTGAAAACAAAGACACTTACAATAACAAGCGTAAAGTAGTGTGTGTTACCGGAATCAATATTAAGCAGTCACTATTATCCTTAGCCCACGGTGGGCGCCTAACTGTTGGCCTTAAATTTGGATAACAATTAAACTTATAATGTGGGTTTAAGGATACGTGATTTCACTTAACACCAACTAATAAATATGAAGATTAATAATAGTAATCAACGATAAAGTAAAGCAAACCAGTGTTTGAATGGAACTCAACCCTCGAGTTAAAGTACCCTCGAACTGATTGGTGCAAGAACAATTTAAAAATATAACAAGCTGTGAACTAGAATGTAAACGAGAAAGAGAATTGTATTGCTTTGATATCTGTGAACAATGTGTCTTACAAATGACTATATCTCCTCTTTATATAGTAGAGGAATTCTACTTATGGTATAACTCTAATTACAGAAGGAAATCCAATGATTAGCTAATTTGTCGTTCTGATTTGATCCGTTCCGAGATTTCCGCCACGATCTTTGACCTGTCACGGATATCTCTCCTTTCCATTATCATGCTCTCTTCGATCCTGCTCGATGTCATCCTCATTTGATCTCGATCGTTACTAGCCTCGATCAAAACATGTATCTCAAATAACAAAACTCGATATCTCGTCTCCGTGCTTCGGTCTAAACCACTATGGGGCCGACCCTCGATGCAACTCCCAGCCCTCGGTCAAATAGTAAAATCAAGTGGGCCCGATTTTAATACAGATAATCCCCTCATTTTTAGAGTGAAATGACAAGAAATGAATCGAGCTTTTTATTTTTACCCTGACATGTCATGACGTCACCCTCATGACGAACGCAGCGGAAGTGACCGAAACATCCCGTCGGTACAGTTCCCCAATGTATTAATGTATGCCAATTGGCGGTCGGCCACTAGTGGTTTTGAACCGTCGCCGTGAATTCAATAAATATTCCTCTTTTTACACTCTTTCAAACTTTACCTTTAACCTTCTTTAATCTCCAAAGCTTTTCCCATCTTCTAAGTTCTTCCTTTCTACGAAATCTTAAGGTTTTGTTGTTGATCTCATTTCAGACATCAAGTCCTATTATCTTCTTTCCTCTTCAGACTCAAACCAAAATGGCTAAGACGTTAAAAATGGTACCACATAAAGAAGCCGCTTCATCTTCTTAATCGGTCGACGAGAAAAAGCCGGTGGAACCCCACTTTGAAGAACGTATTCCTGGAGGGTGTGTGCTAAACTCCGATTTCAAGACCGAGAAAACTTTGTCGATTCCTGGTCACTGCGAGCTGGTATCGAGATACATATGCTCGATACCCAAGACCTACCTCGATAAAGTGAAGGAGGATTGCAATTGGCAGAATAAGGAGGTCGTAATACCGGCCCCAATGAAAGTATTACTACCCACGTGGAAGGGTATCTAAGTGTATACACTTACCCTTTCACGTTGGGTCCCCTTGACCCAGTCATTTTGGACTTCTGCAAGAAATACCAAGTGAATCTTGGTCAAATTCATCCCTCTTTCTGGAGGATCGTTATATTGCTTCGATTCTTCTCAAGCAAAATTGACAGGCTCCCTTCACCCTCGATCATCTCGTCAGGTTATACAGCCCCCGAATTTACCGGGGTGGGTTAATAAAGCTCCAACTTTGAGTCACCAAAGTCTTCATCTCCAGCATAGACGAGGACAAGGACCAAGGATGGATGGGTTGATTCGTCAAGGTAAAGACCTCAGACCTAATTCCGGCCGAGAAGATGCCCTTTCCTGAGAAGTGGAATACAAAACGTAAGTGCGATCCTCTTCTGTTTGTTACTTGGCTTCTTTGTTGTTTGTAACTGACACTCTTTTGATGTAACCACTGCTTGGATTCCCGGACGAGAAGATGTCCTTTGCCTTCATTTTCCAAGGATGCAATTCGGGAGGCCCAAGATATGAGGACCCCCGAGGTAGACGGAGCCCCCGGAGGGCAGGACCCCTTCCGAGGTTATTTTACCGAGGTCGAAGATGCTTCCGACCTGAGTGAAGCATCCAGCCTCTTCGATGAGGCTCAACAAGCCCTGAATCGGGTGAGTCTCAACTCCTTTCGTTGATATCATACTTAGTTTATTTCTTCTTTAATGTCTAATTTCCTTTCTTTTTTCCGTATAGGATTTGACCCTCCATCAGGAGGCGTTTTCTAAGTCGAGAGCTGAGCTGAGACGATGTGAGGCTTATCTCCGAGGGCTCACAGAGGAGAAAAATGCCCAACTTCTCAGCGGGCAGAAAGAGGAAGAGATCAAGGACCTCCGAGCCCAGTTGGCCACGACTCATAAAGAACAAACCGACCTGATGGAGCATGTAATGACAATCTTAAAGGCTCATGGAATTGATTTGGAAAAGACGGTTAATTCTTCAATCTCACAAGTTCAGCAGAAGGTCGAGAGTATCGACCAGTTTTGAGAGGAGGTTAATCTGATGAAGGCGGAGACCTTGGGGTGGAAAGAAAGTATGGACCACTTTGCTGCAGAGAAAGAGGCTGCTCGAGCCCAATTGTCATCGGTCGAAAGTCAGCTTCAAAGCCTAAAGTAGAAGATCTCAACTCAAGCAAAGAAAACAGAGGAGCTCGAGGCTCGGCTGGCCACCGAACTTACAAAGGCCAAATCTGAGGCCGAAAAGGCAAAGGCCGACGCAGAGGCGATCATGGCCGTCTACCTGTCCGATGCTGAAGCTGATCAAGACCTAGAGAGAGAGGATGCCGAGACAGCTCAAACCTGAGAACATTGGGTTGCTGAACTTGCCAAATGCCAATTTCAAAGGGAAACCATTGAGGAGATCCATGCCCGAGGTTTCTATCTTACCGACGAGATAATAAAGGCTAAAGAGCATGAAGCCGATGCTAGAACGCTGACCTTTTCTTCTTCTTCTTCTGATGATGCCGATGATGGCATCGAGAATGGGTCCGAGCGTGTGGGGGGGGGGACCCTGATGGAGAAGCTGCCCCCGAGAATAGTTAGGAACCTTAGTATTTTGAACATTTCTTTCTAGCCTTTTTTTGAACTTTTTGTGTAGGACCTTGATCGGTCCTTTGTAAATATATTCATATGTATAAAATATTTATTTTCTCTCTGTCTTGTCTTTATTTCAACTGCTGACTTGTGAAAATTCTGATTCATTCATGCCTTATGAAAATTTTGTTAGTTCGAAGCTTAGGCAATTTGATCGAAGTTGGACTAATATCGTTTTTTAATCGAGTGAGTACTTGCTCGAACTCGAAGTAGGATGACCCTCAAGTCTTAGTTGAGTGAGGACGATTCCTCAAACTCAGAAAATAAAATGGCCCTTAGGCTCTTGAATTGGGCTGATATGGACTCAAAAGAATGACTTTTTTCCTTTTCGGCTTAAAAAGTTAATCATACAAAAATTTGTCATGACTTAGAACGAGATAAATCTGTACCCATTAGTTTTCTTTTAGTGTTATTGTTATCGAAGCCCTTTTATTTGTTATGCACTAGCACAAAATTGCTTGAGGGTTCGAACAATTCGATACCCCTTAGGGTTTTTTGAGGGTTGATATTATCGAAACCCTTTTGTCATTTTGCCGAGGGTAGCCTTTAACCAGTTATAAAAGTATTCGAAGTCCTGTTTTTATTACGGAATTCGGACGTCTCCGAACCGTGTTAGTTTAGCCGTAGCCTTTAACTTGGGATTTTCCTTTTGATCTTGTTCCTGATTATACTTTAAATTTGTTCGAAGTGTCAGTCCCCGTGTGTGGTGGCCGTGGCCTATAAAGTCGAGGGTTACCTTTTTAAGGTCTTTTATCTCGAGGTCTCAGTAATTCGATCATGTTGATTTTTCTGATGGCAGTCCCTGAGTGTGGTGTTAATCGTTCGAGCTTTAGTTGCGATCGACCCTTAAGCCGGTTTCCACAATAGATCATAAGTATGAAATTGTAAAGTAAAAATTTCTCTAAGGCATGGAATATCTGGAAAGGAAAAATACTTCTTTCAATAGATTATACATGCATACATGTTTTTCCATTAGGGTTCGAGTAATCTACATGGACACGGTTCATTCGACCTTTAGATCATTTACAAAATTTACCTATCGAGATCCTGTTGACACGAAGTATTCCCATGTAATCATCCGAGGGTGATGCCCCCAGTATTTGAGGTTGACCGTAAAGAAGCCTCGGATACTGTTGAATTTCTCTAAGTTAGCACGAACAATGGTTGCCTCATTAAAAACCTCGCCGGAAAAACCCATTTGGGACAAAAACTAGTCTAAGGGAAAAAGAGTGCAACGTGTGCTTTCAGACCTAAGGACTTTGTGTTTGAAGAATCCTTTGATGTCTTCGATTAAACACCTGCAGATGGTTAGTATAAAATATAAATGAAAATGGAGAAGGTCTCACCTTAGCAGTAATATCGTTTGAGGAGTGATATGTTCCAATTGTTTGGTAATTGCTCTCCGTTCATCGTGCCAAGTTTGTAGGATCCCTTTCCGACGATATCGATGACCTGATACGGTCCTTCCCAGTTCGGACCAAGTTTTCCTTCATTTAGGTCTCAAGTGTTGAGAGTGACCTGCCTTAGAACCAAGTCCCAGATTTTTAAGTGTCGAAAATTGGCTCTTCGGTTATAGTATATTTCGATCCGCTGCTTCTGCGCGGCCATTCAAACGAGGGCGGCTTCCAATTTTTCATCTAACAATTCGAGGCTCGTATTGATAACCTCGTGATTCGATTCTTCCGTTGCATACCAAAACCTGACGCTAGGTTCCCTGACTTTGACAGACCAAAGCTTCGGTGCTGTAGACTAAAGAGAACGGTGTTGCCCCCGTACTGGATTGACGTTGTTCGATACATCCAAAGGACCTCGGGTAATATTTCTCTCTATTTTCCCTTAGCGCCGTTCAATATTTTCTTTAGATTTTGAATGATTGTCTTGATTGTCGATTCGGCCTGTCCGTTCCCACTAGGATGATTTGGCGTTTACATGATCCTTTTTATTTTGTGGTCTTCAAGAAATTTTGTCACTTTGCTGCCGAATAATTACTTCCCATTGTCACATACAATCTCGGCAGGCATCCCGAGTCGGCATATAATGTGATCCCAGATGAAGTCTATGACTTCTTTTTCTCTGGATTTCTCGAAATCCTGTGCTTGAACCCACTTACAGAAATAGTCAGTCATAAACAAAATAAATTTAGCTTTACCTGGGGCCGATGGTAGGGGGCCGACGATATCCATTCCTCATCTCATGAATGGCCATGGGGATAAGACTAAGTGGATTTTCTCTCCAGGTTGGTGAATCATCGGCGCATACCTTTGACATTTGTCGCATTTTTGAACAAACTCTTTTGTTTCCTTTTCGATATCGGCCCAATAGTATCCTGCTATGATGACTTTGTGTACCAAATGATTCGGCACCGGAATGATTTCTGCAGGTGCCCTCGTGGATTTCTGTAGGACATAGTCGATATCTTCTGGTCCCAAACATATCTCTAATGGTCCATCGAACGTCCTTCTATACAATGTTCCGTCTTCGGCCAACGTGAAACGTGCGGCCTTCGTGCGTAGAGTCCTCGATTCCTTAGGATCCGATGGAATCTTCCGTTTTTAGGTACTCGATATATTTATTCCTCCAATCCCAGGTTATACTTGTGGAGTTTATTTCGGTGATTCTTTCTTCAATTACTGACTGCAAAATTTGTACGACAGTCCCCAAGCTAATCTCCTTGTCTTCGATTGATGACCCCAAATTTACGAGGGAATCGGCTTCGCCGTTTTTTTCTCGAGGTACATGCTGTAGGGTCCATTCTTTAAATCGATGTAGAGTCACCTATAGTTTGTCGAAGTACCTCTACATTCGATCTTCTCGAACTTTGAAAGTTCTCTTGACTTGGTTTACCACAAGTAAGGAGTCGCATTTGGCCTCGATGACCTCTGCTCCCTAACTCTTAGCTAGCTCGAGACCTACAATCATGGCCTCATACCCGGCCTCATTGTTAGTCAACTTGGAAGTTTTGATAGATTGTCTAATTGTATTTCCCATGGGCGGCTTCAAAACAATCCTAAGCCCAGACCCCTTCACGTTCGAAGCGCCATCTGTGAAGAGGGTCCACACCCCCGATGATGTACCCATTTTCAATAACAGTTCCTTTTCGACCTCGGGTACGAGGGCTGGCGTAAAGTCGGCCACGAAGTCTACTTAGATTTGAGACTTGATGGTCGTTCGGGGTTGATACTCGATATCATACCCATTAATTTTGACGGCCCATTTGGCCAATCGGCTCGAGAGTTCGGGCTTATGCAAAACATTGCGAAGAGGATAAGTGGTCACCACACAAATTGGGTGATATTGAAAATCTGGTTTTAATTTCCTAGAGGCGCGTATTAGGGCAAGCACTAATTTTGCTAAGTGTGGGTACCAGGTCTCGGCCTCACCTAAAGTTAGAATAACATAGTAAACAGGAAATTACGTACCTTTCTCCCCTCGAACTAGGACCCCACTTACCGCGACTTTCGAGTCTGCTAAGTACAAGTAGAGTTGCTCATCCGCTTTCGGAGTATGAAGCAGTGGCAGTCGCTCGAAAGGGTACCACTTCAATTCTTCTAATGCTTGTTGGAATTCCAGGGTCCATGCAAAATTGTTCTTCTTTTTGAGCAGTGAGAAGAACCGATGACTCTTATCTAAAGACCTCGAGATGAATCGGCTTAGGGAGGTGTTACATCTCGCATTTTCGTACGTTAAAGTTTTGTATTCAGTTAATCGACGTAGACTCGGGGATGATATTATCTTGAGGTTAACGTATTTATGCCATTATAACAAGCGATAAGTAAGAGCCAAGAAGGGTAAAGGGTAAATGAATCAAAGAAAATGAGTTCCGTTGAAGGTTGTCGATTTGGGATAAACTACGATCCAAGCCATAATATACCCGGTATTTATGGACTTGTGTTATACAAGGTACCCCATGACCACGATAGTAGGGTACTAAAGTGTATTAAAGTGAGTAATATTTTAAGTAATTTGAGATAATTTTTAATTATGTGGATTATTGATTAATGGGGGAATTAACAAGTTAATTAAAATTAATGGGTAATTAATTAATAAACTTAGGATAAGACTTAATCCCCCCCCCCCACATGGCAAGCCTCCCTAAGTTCTCTAATGACTATTAATGAAGGTGGAAAGGTG
>ML382616.1:92149-152441 GCA_005239525.1 Nicotiana knightiana | reverse complement strand
ATCCCCCCCCCCCCACATGGCAAGCCTTCCTAAGTTCTCTAATGACTATTAATGAAGGTGGAAAGTTGTCACACCTCAAAGTGATACTAAGCTTGCAATATAGGGTCCACCTAAAGTTAAGAATAACATCTCAAAAACCAAAATCATTTCCTACATCTCTTAAGAAAGAGTTCAGCAAGCTTTCCTTACACAAAAGTAACGTTAAATCATTTCTCTAATATGCATCTGCATATTACATATCATATAAGCAACGCCCAAGCCTTCAACAATTCAAGTTAACGTGAGATTTTGCAATACTAAGGGAGTACGGTGTAATCTTTCTCAAGAGAACCGACTCATGTATATTAAGGTTATCCTTTCTTTATTTTTGGCATGATCCAAATAATACAAAAAGAAATGAGCAACCGTACAACTTTCATAAACGACTCTATTCATAGAAATACTAGGGGTTTCTATATTCTTGATTTCCCATGTGACATATTATTATATCTTCTGTTCATGAGTCTCAGAATAATACGCAGTTGATAAAGTTTATCCGAAAGGAATATTGAGATTATTAACATATTTTCATGCATTTCATTCATTTATACATGTACATTGACCCATGACCAGATGACGTTATATACGCGTATTCATATGTATATATGTATGTATATGGGATATGGAAAAAAGGTTACGGCGTTATATACGCACCACCACCTGACCAGTTGGTATATGTTGATGATTTTGCCAACAATGGCCGAGATGATATGATGGGATGCCCTCATAGGCTTGATGATATTATGTATACCTATACATATGCATGACACGACATTTACACGCACGTGCATGATATTATGAATGTTTCAGGATTTACAAAATGATTTCTACACACAGTCGGAATTGTTTATTTCATGTTTCATCTATGTCTGTTATGTACTGATTTTCATGCCTTACATACTCAGTACATTATTCGTACTGACGCCCTATTTTCCGAGGCCTGCATTTCATGCCCGCAGGTGCAGGTAGGCAAGCTGACGGTCCCCCTTCTTAGAATCCTTGATCAGCGAAAGTCAGCGTGCTCCACTTGATCCGGAGCTGCCTTTTGATTTTGGTATAATATGCTTGTATACATATATGGGTATGACGTGTCCAGTCCCGTTCTTGTACAATTATATTTTCTATTAGAGGTCTGTAGACAGTTACGTACAGTTGGATAGTATGTGGCCTTGTTGGCTTCCAGTTTTGGGTATATTGTTGTCTATAGCAGCCTCGCCGGCTTGCCCATTGTATTCCACATATATATGTACATATGTATTTTGAATAGGTTTTCCTCACGTATATTTTTCATGTTTATAACTTAGACGCATGCTTAAGGATGTTCGACAGGTAGGACTCGGGCATCCGTCGCGGTCCATCGGTTTGGGTCGTGACACGCGGATATGCGCCCCGTTAATTTTTGTACGACCTTAACATTATCCACGACTGTGATGTCTTCGATTGCCTTGATTTTATCGAGTTGATCTATATTCCCCGATTTGACACCATAAAGCCGAGGAACTTTCCTGAATTGACCCCGAATGCACATTTCTTCGGATTGAGCTTCATGTTGTACCTCCTTAGTATATCAAAGGTCTCCTGCAAATGTTTCAAATGGTCCTCTGCTCGCAGGGGCTTAACTAGAATATCATCAATATAGACCTCCATTAGTTTACCTATTTGTTCTTCGAACATTCGATTTACTAGGCGTTGGTAAGTAGCACCAGTATTATTTAGCCCAATCGGCATTACATTATAATCATAGGTGCCGTACTTAGTGATGAACGAAGTGTTTTCCGATCCTCCAGGTTCATTTATATTTGATTGTACTCGGAGTAGGCATCGAGAAAACTAAGGATCAATTTCTTTAGGACATGATTTGTTTAAATCCTTATAGTCTACGTACATTCTAAGTTTGTTTCCCATACACCATTTTTACTCCATCTGGCGCCGGGAATTTCATCATTTGGTGAAGGGTTGAAGAGACTGCCCTCATGTTGTGAATCTAGGGTCTTTCGAGCAGGGTGTTGTATCTCATATCGTCCTCGATCACATGGAATTTGGTTTCTTGAATAGTCCCAATTACGTTTACTGGTAAGATGATTTCACCTTTAGTCGCTCACCCCTCACACCACTCACCCCCGCACCGGCCGGCCTCAAACCCTAGCAAAAAAAGCCTAAAAACGAGCTCAAATCCCTCGTAAAACTCCAGTGAAAAAACCAGCAAAAAACAACTCTGAATCCATCCCAAAAACACATCAAATCACAGACCTTCTTCCTCACCAAAAAACACACCCCCACCACTCAAAGACACGCACCCACGAGAAACAGAAACAAGGAAAAGAGAAACGGAAAAAACCAGTAAAATAAAACAGGACAGAGTTCTGGAACAAAAATGAAATGGTGTGGATTTAGTTCTTGGTTCGATTGCTGTTTCCCATTTTTTTAAGAATCAGAAAAAAAGAATGAAAATATTTTCGTCTCTTCCTTTTTAAATTTCGGATTTCGCTTTCAAATTATGGAGCTTGTTTGGGGTTGTATTGGTTTCAAGTTTCCGGAGAGCTAGAGGTCCGTTGAGTTCCGGCGAGGTTTCTCGTTCGAGGTTTCCGAGCAGATTCACGTCTCTGTCGAGTTGTCTCTGTCCAATTCTTCTGGTGTTAAGAATTTTCAGAACTAAAATTACTATATTTTGAGGTCCGTCACCATCTCACTCTTTACTTATTGATTTTGTTTTATATGATGTTTGGGTGACAGATTTGTGTAAATTTCATGCCTATTTGTGATGTCTTGAATTGAATAGTCTGATTATGAAACGAAATTCGATTACACGAACCAATTAAAAATTTGGAATGCTCAGTATTGAAATATTTTTCACAAATACTTATTGTTGATGTATGCCTTTTAGACTCGCACTCAATTCGGTACTCATTTTGAAAGGAACTGAAATAGAAAAAAATTTAGGCCATAATTTTGTGCAAATGAATTTTAAGGCAGTAAACCATCTAACTTTGAGTGGGCCACTTGGTTTGGAACTAAATGGGCTGCCAGTTGACCTTCTATAACAACTATTTGGGCTCAATTTGAATCTTAGCCTTTACCTAATTGCAATGTTAGTTTACTAGTCAAGAACTAAATAATTTGGCTCATTTTTATAAATGGCTAGTCAACTTAACTCCTCAAAAACACTTTGTTCATCAACTAAATTCATTTCTATAAGTCATGACCTCACAACAAATCTCAAAGTAGTTTAAAAAAATAATTCATGAACATCGTAGCTTGCTTTAGGCGCAAAAATAAATCATCACGACTGTGGGTACGGTTCCCGTGACATAGTCGTGATACATAATCTACACTCGGGTGTGGCAACTCATGCCCCCAACCACAACTCCGAACAATAACAAAATAAATATGTCGTGAATCGAGGGTGCATTTCATGTGGCGCGGTTTGCAATGTGTATCAAAACAACAAGTGTACGGCATCGTGACTTATTCCAAAAAATAATTCCATAAATATTAAAAGCGGTTTAGAAGGGCTAAAAATGCACAATAAGTTTAAAACGTGTAATTAATTAGATAATTAGGCCAATTATTAATAGTTAAGCGACCGTTCTAGAACCACAGAATTCGGGAGTGCCTAACACCTTCTCCCGGGTTAACAAAATTCCTTACCCGGTCTTCTGGTTCGCAGACTTTAAACGGAGTCAAACTTCCTCGATTTGGGATTTTAAAACAAATGGGTGACTTGGGACACCATAATAAATATCCCAAGTGGCGACTCTGAAAAAATAAATAAATAATCTCAAAATCGAATAATGTCACTTAAATTGGAAAAACTCCCTTATAGCCCCTTCGGGAAAAAAAGGAGGTGTGACATGTATCACGTACTGTGGTTCTTCCTGTTTGTTTTTCCTGTTAGCATCCCTGTCTCTGAAGTGATTTTCAGCTCGGTCACTCAAGAATTCTCGAAGGTGCCCCTCGTTAAATAGACGGGCCACCTCCTCTCTAAGTTGTCTGCAGTCTTCGATTCTATGACCATGGGTACCATGGTATATGCATATTTTGTTGGGGTTTCTTTGGGATGGATCAGTCTGTAGGGTTCTGGGCCATCTAGTATCTTTGATTCTCCTAATGGCTGACACAATACCTGATGTGTCGATGCTGCAGTTGTATTATGATAATCGTGGTGCTTCTGTGGGATCGGCGTGTTTATCGAAGCCACTTTTTCTCATGAGCCTCGAGAGCTCTGTCCTCGATTATTCCTTCGATCATTTCAAACATGATTACATCTTGGGCTGCTGTTCCTATGATCTGCGTTGTAAGGTTGATACCAATCTCTGTTTGATCGGGGTTCTTTGTCAATGTCCCTTTGGACTGTGGCAACGGGCCTGTTTGGATAAGGCGAATTGGAAGGGGTCCCCAATTGATCATCCTCGACCCTGATTTTTGACTGGTACCGATTATGCACATCGACCCAGGTTACTGCTGGATATTCGATTAAATTCTGCTTCAGCTGTCGTGATGCTACCGAACTCCGTCCGTTCAAACCTTGGGTGAAGGCCTAAACAACCCAATCATCAATGACTGGGTGTAGGTCCATGAGTTCCATCTGGAACCGAAATACGAATTCCCTTAACATTTTTTTTCCCTTCTGTTTCACTTTAAAGAGGTCCGACTTCCTAGTCACAACCTTTATTGCTCTGGCGTGTGCCTTCACAAAGGAATCTGCAAGCATGGCGAAGGAATCGATGGAATTAGGTGGCATATTGTGATACTATATCATTTCCCCTTTCGACAGAGTTTCTCCAAATTTCTTTAGTAGAATAGATTCGATCTCATCATCTTCTAAGTCATTCCCCTTTATTGCGCGTGTATAAGAGGTGACATGCTCATTAGGATCAGTGGTCCCATTGTACTTGGGGATTTTTGGCATGTGAAATTTCTTCGAAATGGGCTTCGGATCCGCACTTGGGGGGAGCGACTTCTGCACGAACTTCTTTTAGTCCAAACCTTTTAAAATCGGTGGTGCCCCCGGTGTTTAGTCAACCCCGGAGTCGTATGTTTCTACCTTTTTGTCGTTTTCCCCAATTTTTTTTCTCCTGATTCAACTCGCTTAGTGAGTTCCTCGATCATTTTCATAATGGCGGGGTCAGTCCCCGATTCATTGGCATTCGATATCTCTGGTACAGGTTCGGCCTTATGAACAACTTCTGGTGGAGACTCAGATTCGACCCCACTGGGTGCACGTTGCTGATTTTGTAGTTGTGCTATAGTGGCTTTTTGAGCCAATAGTATCTCGAATATCAATTGGAGGCTGACTCCACCGTCTCTTTCGCCTTGCGTAACTCGACCACCATATCGACCTTCCCTGCGTACGCTACCTTCGGGATTACCGCCCAAATTTGCATTTAGGGCGATATGTGAACTGATGTCGATGAGATTTGCAATTGGTACTCCCTCGAGATTAGCCTGAGGAACCTCGATTCCTGGGGCAGTTATATTGTCATTTTCCTCGTGAAATCCGAGGCCGTTGTCACCATGTGTGGGTGCTGTTTGTGAGTTTGACATTTTTTATCCTGAAAACAAAGACACTTACAAGAACAAGCATAAAGTAGTGTGTGTTATCAGAATCATTATTAAGCAATCACTATTATCCTTAACCCCACAGTGGGCGCCTTACTGCTTAGCCTTAAATTTGGATAACAATTAAACTTATAATATAGTTTTAAGGATACGTGATTTCACTTAACACCAACTGATAAATATGAAGATTAATAATAGTAATCAACGATAAAGTAAAGCAAACAATGTTTGAATGAAACTCAACCCTAGAGTTAAAGTACCCTAGAACTAATTTGTGCAAGAACAATTTAAAAATATAACAAGCTTTGAACTAGAATGTAAACGAGAAAGAGAACTGTATTGCTTTGATATCTGTGAACAATGTGTCTTACAAATGACTATAGCTCCTCTTTATATAGTAGATGAATTCTACTTATGGTATAACTCTAATTACAGAAGAAAATCCAATGATTAGCTAATTTGTCGTTCTGATTTGATCCATTCCGAGATTTTCGCCACGATCTTTGACCTGTCACGGATATCTCGCCTTTCCATTATCATGCTCTTTTCGATCCTGGTCGATGTCATCCTCATTTGGTCTCGATCGTTACTAGCCTCGATCCCAACAGGTATCTCGAATCCGAAAACTTGGTATCTAGTCTTCGTGCTTCGGTCTAAACCAATATTGGGCCGACCCTCGTTGCAACTCCGTGGCCTTGGTCAAATAGTAAAATCAGGTGGGTCCGATTTTAACCGTATACACTTATTTTTATCAACAAATTTACCGCGTTTGGCCTTCTTGTACCTTTTTGCCTCTGCTTTTCTACTCAGCTGTCAATGACCAATCATCTTTTTTGTTTTGTTTTCGGGTTCGAATAAATTCAGTTAGATCCGAGAAGTACATTGTAAGATAAAAGTGTTTACCCTAAAATCGGGTAACAATTGAATTTATACGCGATTTTAAGGATATGTGATATAACTTGATACAAATTGGAAGATTATATTAATTTTAAAATTAATGACAAGAAAATAAATGCAAACCATACAAATTAAATAGTCTTAGCCTTGAAGGTTGATCTCCCTCGAGTCAACAAATGCCTCAATCGATATTGAAATAAAATGACAAAATAATAAGAACTAAAAATAATAGTGTATTGCTTTGGGATGCGAATTTCAATGTCATTTACAAATGATCAGACCTCCTTTTATATAGTAGGGGAACCCTAATCTTGGTACAATTCTATAAAAGGTAAAAAATATCATGATTTTCTAATTAATTGGTCTTTTCTTGATACGTGACGAGATTTCTGTCATGATCTCCAACTGATCACAAATGTTTCAGCCTTCATTATTTGGCTCAACAAAGTTCCCTAGATCTTGTTCGGTACCGGAGTCACGATCTCAACTATTTAACTTCGCGCCTTGGTTCGATATAACCCATGGTTGATCTTCTACCTGTCACATTTCAGTCTCGACTGGTCTTACAATAGATGAACCCGGTTTTGACCGTATACAAATAGTCCCCTCATTTTTCGGAGAGAAGTCGACGAGAAACGATATGAACTTCCGAGACTTGCTTCGATAAATCCTGACGTAAGCGACAAAAGGTAACTGAAATGTCCCGTCAGTCCAATCTCCAAGGTATTAAATGTGTGTCAGTTGCTGGTCGGCCATTATGGGTTTTGAACCGCCGTTTGCAAACTATAAATACTTCATCCTTCCATCCATTAGAACTTTTACATTCAAATGTTTGTTCTTATGCTTTTAAGAAAATTTTCATCACCTTCTTCCTATGGTTTCCTAGTTCAAGTTTAAATTTCTTCTTTTATAGTTTTCTAAAAATTTTCATAAATTATCCGCCAATTACGCCCTTTCTTTCATCAATACCATCTCTTCACCCTTACTCAGAAGCAATGCCAAAGATTTCTAAATCTGTTAATCAAAAGGAAACTCCCTCTTCCTCGAGACTGGCTGAAGAAGAAAAGGCTCAGTCTACTATTGTCGAGGAAAAGACACCGGAACCCCCCTCAACTATGCTCGTTCCTGCGGGGTCCCTAATGGGGGACAACTCCAAGATCGAGAAAATCCCTTGCGTACCGGGTCGATGCGAGCCGGTCTCGAGGTATATATGCTCCATCACTGAGGATCTACTCCCCAAAGTCAAGGAAGATTATAATTGGGCCGGTAAACATGTGGTGGTGCCTACGCCCGAGGAATCAATCACTACCCACGTGTAGGGTTTCTAAGTGCTTACACTTATACCTTCACGTTGGGCCCTCTTGACCCAGTTATCATAGCCTTTTGCAAAAGGTATGAAGTGATGTTCGGGCAGATTCATCCTTCCTTTTGGAGGATTATTATTCTGCTTTATTTCTTTGTGAGCAAGCTCGACAAGTGCACCTTCACCATAGACCATCTCATGCATCTGTATAGTCCCGCACTCTACCGAGGGGTATTGATAAAGCTTGCCCATCAGGTAACTAAGGCCCCATTCTTGAGCATAGATGAGGACCGAAACCGAGGCTAGCTGGGTTGTTTAGTTCGAGTGAAGACCTCAGATCTAATACCGTTCGATAAAATTCCATTTCCCGAGAAATGGAACATGAAACGTAAGTATAACTTCACTTTTATGATTTTGCTTATTGCTGTACCCTTTCCTATCACCTAATCAATATTTCGTGGTGCATCTGTCGCTCAGATGCCAGATGCAGTTCCCCGACTCATGCAGTGGGTCGAGGGCATCGTATCACAGAAGCCCTTTTCCGAGTGCGCATGGCGCGAACTTTCAAAGGGTCGGTGGGAGGCCCGTTCTCATACTAAGATTTTTTCCTAGAGCTGACATTACTTGGGTTTATTTCCAAGATTACTCATCTCTTTTTATTTGTAGGCCTTGGGAAGGATGTTTCGATGCGGCCCCCATTCGTAGATGAAATCGTCCTCCCCCAATCTCGTGCTTCGAAGCAGGATAAAGAGAATAAAAGAAAAGGGGATCCAAGTTCCCCGAACTCGGAGAAGAAGAAACCGAAAAAGAGGTAGGCACGCAAACCCAAACAAAGCATCGTCGCCCTCTCATCGGACTTAGTCCACTGACTGAGGGATGAGTCCGAAGAAGAAGAAGATTCTGAGCTGGTGGCTTTGGTGCGAGCCCACACCGTACTGCCCCAAACCAAGGAGGCTACCGAAAGGACAGTGACTGAGGTCCCTAAATCGGAGAAAGGCTAGGCCACCATTCCCCAATATAGGGAGGTCGAAGAGGAGGCCGGGGCCGATATTCCTCGAGCAAGGAAGGGTGCCCTGGAAGATTCTCTTGAGGCGATTGATCTTACCGGGTCTCCTCTATTCTCCGAATCCATGATCAACGAGGTCGGTATGCTAAAGGATTGTTTTCACGAGGGGCCTCAGGGGGCGGCAGATCTCAATAACTTCTTCGATGTCTTTGAATCTACCGCCTCGTAGGATGTTACTGGGTTTGGTGATTTACCGGTGCCAAAGAAAGCACCGTATTCGGGAGCCCGTGGGCATTCTTTGAGCCCGAGGTTAGTGGATTGATTCTCGGATTTGAGTGTAGATCCTAACCGAAAACTATCAATAATAATCTCTATCCCGGAGGATGCCCAAGTTCTCTCCGCCCCCGTGGGGGTTGCTAGCTATCTTCGGTGCTTGGTGATCAAAGAGGACCAGGCTAAGATGGATGAGGTGGAAGCATCCTTCCTGTTCAATGAAGCTCAACATGCGTTGAATCAGGTACCTTCAAGTGCCTCTTCACTAAGTACTTTAGATTTTAAGTTACAAATAATCGTAACACTTTTGTTTATGCTCGCAGACGTCGGTACTTCACCATGAAACTTTCCTCCGATATCGAGAAGAGTTATCCAACACGAGGTCGAGGTTCAAGAGTTGACTAAGAAGAGGGACACCTACAAGCTTCTCAGTGACAAACTCCAGGCCGAGCTAGAAGCGGCTCGGAAGGAACATGCCGATCTGGTCGAGTTGGTTAGACGAGTATTCGAACTTAGTGACAATGATTCGGACACAATGGCTAATGACACGAACCCCCAGGTTCAGAAGATATTTGACCAAATCGAGCAACTCTAGGTGGAGGTGGATACGGTGAAGGCTAAGGCCGAGGAATGGAAGAAAAATATGGATAGCCTGGCCTCGAAAAAGGAGACCGCCCGAGAACAACTTGATTCGACTGAGGTCCAGCTCCGGGCTGCAAAAGTAAAAACCTTGGTGCATGCCAAAAAAATCGAGGAGCTCTAGTCTCAACTGAACTTGGCGGTTTCTGGCCAAGGAACTTGAGGTGGCCAAGTCGGAGGTTGCTGCGGTTAAGTCCGAGGCTGGTGAATGGGTGGACCAACCTAAGGCCGATGCTGAGGTGGCTTAGGTCCAAGCGAAAAAATTGGTGGAACACATGCTGTGGCAATCCCGAATGGAGGCCCTTGAAGGAGTTCTAGCTTAGGGCTTCGACCTGTTGGCTGAGATCAAGAATGCCAAGGTATTCGAGGCCAAGGCCAGGAAGCTGGCTTATCTCGAGGAGGAAAATTCCGAGGGATCTGAAGACTCGGAGGGGCCCGAAGGCGATGAAGGCACTGTTGATACCCAATTTTTCCTCATATTTTAAATATCTATACATATACTTTCAAAATAGTATATATGCATGATCATTTGGTTTATTATCATATACAAGTATTTTTCATAATTTTCCATAGTTTTAAAGGCTTTAAATCGATTTTGTTTTGCATTTTTTATTATATAAATATCTAGTAATTATCCTTCAAATTATTTTTATGATGATTTAATAATATAAACTTATCATTTATACCAACATGATGTTTTAAAAGTGCATTTTTATAATTACATTTGCATTTTAGGGCTAATTGCACATTTTCGCAATAATAGCCCATATTAATGTATTATTACATTATTTATGTAGAAAATGAACATTTACATTTTTATAATGTAAAGTAATTTTTTTAAATCATTTTAGTGCACAAATGATATTTTTGTTATTTATTAATTACTTTTATAAATTATATTTTATTAAATATTGGGTATTTACAAACTAACATAAAAACCTACCTATTTCCGGACCAATTACTGGCCCAAAATCTAACACCCTAGACCAAATAACCCCCAACCCAGTCAATTAACCTAACCCCACAAGCAACCCAACTCAAGACCTTTTCTAATCGTGACCGTTGATCTCTGAGATCAACGACCCACATTACTCCCTCCCTCTTAATTACCCTAAACACCCCTAACCCTAATCATTTCTCACCAGCTGCCTCCCTTAAATCCTCCCTTCTCCTCTCTTGTCAAACCCTAGCAACTGTCTCTCTTATTCTACTCTAAATCCGACATCAACATGGAATCACTCTATGACTCCCTTTCCATTTATGCTCTGTCTCGTCGTTTCTTACCCGATTTTGGCATTACATAAGTACTTGCCCTATTTTGTCAAGTGTAAATGTTCGAATCAAGGGAGATTAGCTTCAACCATTTGAATCTGGAAAATATTTAGTCCATATACATCATGAACATGGACATATGGGTCCGATTAGCCAGGATTCCCAGCCAATCTTCGATTTCTGTCAACTAGGGTTTTACCAATTTTTTTTCCCTAAATCCGGTTTTTATTTGATTCTGCATGTTAATAATTCCTTATTTATGTTTGATTTTACAGTTTTCCTTGTTTACTTGTTCGATTTCTGTCACTATATAAACCCCTCCCACATTCCCCTTTAACAGAACTTTGAATCGCTATAATCTCACTGAAATTTTAAGCTTTATTCTGTTATTTCTTCATTATCTCGTTCTATACTTTGGTTCTTGATCGGCTGAAACCCAATGCCACTAAATTCTAGGTTCTTGCTTCTCTTTGATGTTCAGAACACTGTGGACTTTTGTTCTTTCTTGTATTTTCGTTTAACTGGTGAGTTACTGAACCTTTGTAATTTCGTTCCTATGTATCTGCAATTTGTATATGTCTTCACTTCTGAAGTTCATTAGTTTAATGAGTTTTCTGGGTGGTTTTGTGTGAGATTCTGTTTATTTTACTTCCTTAACATTTAACTTCACAATGTTGATAGCTCAAAGCATGCCTAAACTTGATTCGGGTAAATTAGATTCTTCTCAAGTCTAGCTAGCCAATGTGTTACTACTGTTTGATATCTTTGCACTTGTTAGCATCTCTTTGGTGTTTTATTCTGCTTTAGGCTATCCATCCTATTATATGAACATGCTTTACTTGCATAATTTGTATCCCCTTTAGTCGACTAGTCAATTGTGTTCAAAACATGAATGTTTACATCTATTCAATGGAACAAGTCTATTTTGAATTTTTGTGGGTATATCTTGCTTATGTAGCATGTTTTAATCCTGTCAATCACAACTAGTTTTCTATCAATATTCCCCCTTTAGCATGTTTTTGCTCCCCTGATTCACCAGTAGTTGTAGTAATCTGTTTCCCGATAATGTAGTTCTGCTACCAAATTAGTGTGACTATTTCATAACACTGAGACTTATACTTAGTATAATTTGAACCTTTTCTTTTGTATTATGAGCTGTGTATGATACTGATCAATCCTGCAAACATGTTCTTCCCTTGACTTTGCTAATGTAGGACTGTTTATGCACTAAGTGTTGAACCTGTTTTCTAAATCTTTGCTAAGTTTGTTCTTAAACTCTATGACTTCTTTAACTATCTGCTATACATGCAACTTGTCTATGTTTGTATCCCTTGGTTTTATCCTTCAACCTTGGTTTACTTCACTTGTTACCTAGGCTCTTTTGAGTTCTCATTCTTAGCCGGCTGAAATCCAAGGTTACCTAGGTTCTATCATTGACCTCCCTAGTGTGAGTACTGCTCGGGGTCCAATTGAGACCCTTGTGAACTCTGACACACTAGGACTTTGTCCTTAGTCATTCCCTGAATTTCCTCTATTAACCTCCCTAGTGTGCGCATTGCCCTGTGTTCTTGAAGCCCTTGGGAACTCTGACACACTAGGGTCATGGTTCTTTGCCACCTTCCTAATTTCTCAACTCTGCCTTTTTTACCTACTGGTTGAATTAACTGGTTTTTGGCTGCTTTATGTAAAGGAAGATATGATTTCAGGGTTGTTGTAAACTATGTGGACTTGAGGTTGAAGGCTTGGCCAGGCCGGGTATATTTTTGGGCTTGCTTTAGGCTCACTATAGCTATTCTATAATTTTGCAATTTACTTCATTCATTGGGCTTGTAATAATGTTGTAATAACAATTGGGGTATTAGTAAAACTAGGAAAAGGGGTTTATTTTAATACTTTTATGAAATAGGTAGAAATCTTGCCTATAGGTGTTTACATTTCTGGTATGATGTGTGTTAGATAACCTGCCTATAAGTATTTAATTTGTTTAACATATTTTTCTTCCACATGCTAGAAACCATGCCTATAGGAAATACAATGACCAATGTCTCAATGTGCATTACAACATATTCATTAGGTGCTATAAGATTCTGTTAATTTATGTGCTACCTAATCTGCAATTTAGAAATCATGCATATAGGGTTAATTGGTTACTATTATGTTGTTATAATTGCTCACTTGGTAGACATTCCTATAGGATCTAAAATTAGTCTTAATTATCAATTATAGAAATCATGCCTATAGGTGTAATCCAGCTCGCTTTTTAAGTACTAATACTGAACTTTGAACACTGTCTCGTTGAACACTATTAGAAAGCATTCCTATAAGATCAAACTGAGTAATTCTGAATGTTCTCCTGTAGTTATCACTGCCAATTACTGCATAAATAACTTAGATATCATGCCTATAGGTTTAACCGCTCATAACTTATAATCGGCAGGCAACTGTGCAGTCACTTAGAAATCATTTTTTTTGTTTTAAAATGGCCTTGTATATGAATTGTCTGCACGTTCAAAATCCATAATCACGTAGAAATTATGTCTATAGGATTTAATGACTTTAACTCGTCTCAGTTCTGAAACTATCAATCGCCAATTTGTTTGCGTGCATTTGTTGCCTAAGTGTGGAGGCTAACTTGAGCCCTTATTTGCTTTTACATGAAAGTCCAACTTGTTTTGTGTGTCGCCTAGTTTTGTCATTTTTGAGCAACCTAATTTAAGTCTACAACCACCCAAAATAGAGGTCTAAACGCCTCCTGGACCATAGGTATGGGACGGGTAGTGTAGGAAAAAGGTATGATTTAGAAGCAATTAGTGCGCCTTAGGTAACAACTTAAAGATAGTAATCAGGTAGCAGGAGATGATAGTCTTTGCCCGCTGAATAATACGATTAACACCTTCGCTCGAGGGAGTTACAAAGTATTATTTATGTTGTAAGGGGTGATCCTTTAGGCTAAAAAACATAGGACCCCCCCTTTCTTAAAATCAATTATTCTGTTTACTGGTAGTTTTTAATAATTATCCTAACTTTTGTCTTTTCTCTTTATCTTGGACTAATTCATATAATTCGAGTTTGGCCGGGACTCACAGTTGTGGACCTCGAGGAATGTCTAACACCTTCTCCTCGAGGTAATTTGAGCCCTTACCCGATCTTTGGTGACGCAAACTGGTTAAACCAGAGTTATTTGCAAATAGGTGCCCTAACGCACCTCAAACCCGTTAGGCGACGACCCTCTATTTTAACACCCTTTCTTAAAAGATTTTTCCCGTGTCGAAACCCGATTTCACTAGAAAAAGGGCGCGACAGGCCCCGAATGCGACGACGCAAATCCTTGTGAAGATTAAGTCACTTAGTGTCTTTTTAGATGTTTTCTCTTTGCCGATTTGGCTATTGTAAATTTGTGTATCAGGGCCATTTGGACCTTGTAAAAGAATTTTTAGTAAATATATACAAGGTTTTCTTTCCCTTTCAGCTTTCAAATTTTTCCTTTATTTTATCATTTGTGTTCGCAAAAGGTCGAAATGCCTTAACATGAAATAAGTAGGTTATGTTCGAAGGTTCTAACAAACCTTGCCTTTAATATTACTTTGTATTAAGGCATTGTAGGGATTTGGTGTTACCGAAATCTTTTTCCTAAAATAGCGTAGGTTTGTAGCTTGTCGAGGGTAGTCTTTAAAACCGATTATGAAAGATTTTCTTTTTTGAAGGCCTAGTTTTTGTTATGGGTCTCAGACGCCTCTGAGCCGTACTAACGTGGCCGTAGACTTTTAGTTCGGGAGCCGCCTATTGGACTTCCTTTCCTGAGTTATCCGGGCTTGCCCAAGATAATAATCTCCGAGTAGGGGTGCCATGTCCTTTAAAATTCGGGGATTACCTAGTAGTTCTTATGCCCCCGAGGTCTAGCATCTTGGGCCGTCCGAGTTTGTTTTCGGATGGTAGTCCCTGAGTGAGAGAATGATCATTCGAACTCTGGTTATAAATGGCCCTTGGGTTCATTGCGTTTAGGGGATCAGAAGTGGGAAATTCTGTAAGAAATATAAAGAAGAAATTAAAATATAAGATGTGATTGGCTGTATTCTGTTTTGATGATCTAACAAACTTTTATATGAAGAACCAGATAAAGGACCTGATCTGTAGACAGCACAACCAGTCAGCTTTAACTCAAGGAATTCTGGACAATGCACTGATTAAACGTATACGGACCATTTGAAGGACCTGATCCCTTGACAAACTCCCAGACGAGAGTACATGTCAACTCTACAGCTGTAAAAAGTTGTGGCAGAAAAGTGACTGCCTGCAACTGTACACGCTACAGTGCAGTAATAGTGCAACAGTCACTTCCCATTAGTTGTGAAGTGTACTCTCAAGATATGGGACATCCTCCTTGGAATGTGCCAAGGCCTTTAATATCTTGTTTGAAGACAAACAAGAACATTCACTTGATCAATTACTAAGAACATTCTCTCAAGCATTAAAGTGGTCTCTAGCATTGAAGATTCAAGTGTTTCAAGAGCAAGAAGACAACTCCACTAAGACGGACCAGTTCCACCTTGTGTCGTTAGTGTCCTTAGTTGAGTTGTAATCTTGCATTTTGTTTTCATTGTATCTTACTCGCTTTTGTAGAAGCAACTTGTTAGGAATCTCTTAACCTTAAACTTCTTATCTTGCTGTAATGACTCGTGTTGTCACAAGTGAAAAGTCTTTGTAACTAGAGAGTGACAAAGTGACTTGTAATAGTGATTACAAATTAGTGTGTTGAAGTCTTTGTAAGAAGTACATTACAAAGTGGCTTGTAATAGTTTAGATTACAAGTTAGTGAAGTTGAAATCCTACAAGTGTAGGTCGTGGTTTTTGTTCCCTTGAGTGGGATTTTTCCACGTAAAAATCCCTTGTCCTTTTACTTGATTTCTTAGTATACTTCTCTGTGGGAACTAGTAGAGGACCTGGTACCTCTACAGTTTGGTGGACTCATAGAAACTATCAATTGGTATCAGAGCAGGATCTTTCTAAACGGTTAACACTTAGAAAGGATCTGTAATGGCTGCTCCACCAAACTTCGAAGAAGGACAATCAACATATCGACCTCCTAGATTCAACGGTCAGTACTATGGGTGGTGGAAGACTCGTATGCATGAATTCATAATGGCTGAAGATTCTGAGTTATGGGACATCATCTGTGATGATTATCATGTTCCTATGCACAAGGTAGGAGAGGCTAGTCTGCTGGTGCCAAAAACGAGGTAGGACTACAACGATGCTGACATGAAAGCAGTGGAAAATAATTTTCGTGCAAAGAAAATTCTAGTGTGCGGTATAGGACCTGATGAGTACAACAGGATCTCTGCATGTTAATCAGCCAAAGAGATTTGGGAAGCTTTGCAGACAGCTCATGAAGGAACGACACAAGTGAAATAGTCCAAAATCGATATGCTCACTACTGAGTATGAGCTGTTCAGGATAAGAGACGATGAATCTACACATGATATGCATACTAGATTCACCTCCATTATCAATGAGCTTCACTCTCTAGGAGAAGTCATTCCTAGGAACAAGCTAGTGCGAAATATATTGAGTGTTCTGCCTAGATCCTGGGAAAGCAAAGTCAATGCTATCACTGAAGCAAAGGATTTGCAGGCTTTAACAATGGATGAGTTGATCGGAAACTTGAAAACATATGAGATGAAAAGGAAAAAGGACAGCAAAAGAAGGGAACCTAAGAAGGAGAAGAACTTGGTTCTTCAAGCTGAAAAGCATGAGTCAAGCGAAGAGGACAATGACATGGCCTATCTCGCCAAGAGATTCCAGAAAATGGTTCGAAGGAATGGAGGAATACCGAGAAGAGGCAGCTCAAGCAAGCCTAGAAACTATGACTTATGTCATAAATGTGGTAAGCCCGGACATTTCATAAAAGACTGCCCGCTTCTGAAGCAAGACACCTACAAGCACAACACTGACAAAGCTGCGAAGAGGAACCAGGTTCCTGACAATAGATTCAGCAGAAAAAGCGCAGCTGACAACGTTGTGAAGCAGGATCTTGCCGCTGCGGGAGATTTATCAAGCGAATCAGAGGAGGAACCTGAAGCAGAAAAAAGCTCTATGATGGTAGTTGAGAACAAGGATAGGGAGTATGACTCATTGTTTGCTTTTATGGCTCAATCTGATAAAGAAGAAGAAGATGACACAGATGAGGTAAACTTCAGGGATGTTTAGAGAAATCTGAAGTCCTATTCTCCTAAAAAATTAATGTCATTGTCAAATGTTCTCATTGATACTTATTACAACTTAGTGAAAGATAAAGATTCATTGACCATAGAACTAGGAGAAGTAGAACAAAATAGAGATGATCTAGTTGTGTGTGTGGTAGACTTAAAAGAAACTATAGGTAATCTTGAAAGAGAGAAAGAGTCTCTAATGTGTAGAATCAACAGTGTTGAGAGTGAGAGAGATGACCTAATGGTGGTTGTTGTAGACCTTAAAGATACCATAAAAAATCTTGAAAAAGAAAAGGAAGTGATAGAAGAAAAAACAAGAAAGGTAGAAAGTGAGAGATATGATCTAATTGTAGTAGTGGTAGATCTGAAAGAAGCAGTGGAGAATCTGAGCAATGAAAAGGTTAGCCTGAGTGTGAAGATTGATGTTGTTGAGCAGGAGAGAAATGATCTTCTAGTAGTAATCACAGACTTAGAGGAAACCATTCAGGGACTAAGATAAGAACCTGGTTCCTCAAGTATGGATAAAGGAAAGGAAATAGCTAGTGAAAAATATATCCAGCTTGAAAAGGAACTGAATGAGGCCAAAACGAGTCTGTGCAGTGAGGTTGAGAAAAATAGGGAGTAGCGAGCTGAAGTGAGCAAAATAAAATCTGATCTTAAAAAACCACTGAATTGGACCTGGTCCACGGATGCTGTCACTTCCATGTACTTCAATAACAGTGGAAACAGGCAGGGGATCGGGTTTCAAAAGGAGAAAACTCCCTACAACCCACACAACAAATATGTCACAGTCCCAGACAATTGGCTCTGTACCCATTGTGAAAACAACAGACACTTCAAGGAAAGCTGCCCAGCCAAGGATCAACCAGTCCAGAAAAATAAGATGTTTGTTGGCAAGAGGAATACAAAGCAGGGACCAGGTCCCAACAAGAAATATCAATTGCTGCCGGCATGGACTGGAAGAATTCTTATTCATCCCTTTCCTAACTACAAGTTTGGGTTCCTAAATCTAACCATTGATTTAATTGTGCAGGGATCAGTGAGAGGAACTGGACTACAATGGATCATGGACAGCGGATGCTCAAAGCATATAACTGGAAACACTATGGATTTTCTCTCATTGAAAGCCCTGCAGGGAGGGGATGTATCCTTTGGCAATGGAAAGAAGGGATACATCCTTGGTGTTGGAAGAGTTGGAAAGTCTCTGGAGCACTCAATCAAAAATGTGTATTATGTGGATGGCTTGAAATATAGCTTATTGAGTGTCTCCCAAATTTGTGATAAAGGAAACAAAGTGGAGTTCTTATCCAAAGTGTGCACTATTACTAGCCTAGTAACTGGAGAGTGGTGTTGATATCCAAGAGACACAAAAACATCTATGTTGCTGATTTTGAATCATTGGAAGCTGGTGAAGTGAACTGCTTGGAAGCAGTTGATGATGATGCAAAGCTTTGGCATAGAAGGTTGGGTCATGCCAGCTTTTCCCTCCTGATCAAGCTGATAAAGAAGGACCTGGTTCGTGGTCTGCCAAACTCCAAGTTCAAGGAGCATAGAGTCTGTGATGCGTGCACTAAAGGAAAACATGTGAGATCATCTTTTAAGCCTAAGAAAGATGTCAGTACATCCAGGCCTCTTGAACTGCTTCACATGGTTTTTATGGGCCCATGAGAATTTCAAGCAGAGGTGGAAAGAAGTATATTTTTGTGATTGTGGATGATTACTCAAGATTCACCGGGACATTATTTCTTAGAACAAAAGATGAGACGTTTGAAGTATTTGTGGATTTTGTCAAGAAAATCCAAGTGAAGATGGACTTGAAAGTAGCTTGCATTAGATCCGACCATGGAATCGAATTTGATAATGCAAAATTTGATGAGTTTTGCACTGAAAATGGAATCACACACAACTTCTCAGCCCCTAGGACTCCTCAGAAAAATGGAGTCGTGGAAAGGAAGAACAAAACCCTGGAAGATATGGCTCGAACAATGCTCATTGATAGTGGGATTGCTAAGAACTTCTGGGCAAAAGCAATCAACACTGCCTGCTACTTGGTAAACAGGTGCATGATCAGGTCCTTCCTGAACAAGACTCCTTATGAACTGCTCAATGAAAGAAATCCAAAAATAACCCATATGAGAGCCTTTGGTTGCAAGTGCTATGTTCTAAACAATGGGAAGGATCAACTAGGAAAGTTCGATGCCAAAAGTATAAAGGAATGTTTTTGGGATACTCTTCTCAAAGCAAAGCATACAAAGTGTACAACAAGAGAACACAATGTGTAGAAGAGAGTGTTCATGTGCTCTTTAATGAGACTCCTTCATCAAACAGGGACGAAAATGGTAATGATCAAGACAATCAACCACTCTTGGTTCCTGGAGAGATTTTTGATGTCTCAAATGGCAAGGCTGACATGATGAGTCAAACCAAGGAGATGAATGAAGGCAATGCAATCTCTTCCTCCAGTTCACAGGAGGAACTAGGTACCCCAATCTCTCCCACATAAGCTGAAGAAAGAGTTGGAGATGCTGTGGAAGGTACTCCCCAGGTAGCAGAACAAGCAGCACAGGGAAAACCCTCTAATTTACCAAGTTCTTCCACCAATCAAATTTAGGTCCCAAATTGGAAACATAAAAGTTCTCATCCTATTGATAACATAATCACTCCCCTTGATTCTGGAGTTCAAACCAGATCCAAAACTAGAAATTCCCTAGCCTTCTCAGCCTTTTAATCCCAAATAGAACCCAAAAATATCAAGGAAGCTCTGAAAGATGCAGATTGGATCAATACTATGCAGGAGGAACTTCATCAGTTTGAAAGAAACAAAGTATGGCATCTGGTACCTCGACCCTCAGACAGAACCATCATAGGAACCAGGTGGGTGTTCAGGAACAAGCTGGATGAAAATGGAAAGACTACCAGAAATAAAACAAGATTTGTAGTTCAGGGTTATAATCAAGAGGAGGGAATTGATTATGATGAAAATTTTTCTCCTGTTGCTCGTATGGAAGCCATTCGGATTCTCATTGCCTTTGCATCTCATATGGAATTCTCTTTATTCCAAATGGATGTGAAAAGTGCATTCCTGAATGGATATCTCAAGGAAGAAGTATATGTCAAGCCACCCCCTGGGTTTGAAAGTCATGATCACCCAGAGTATGTTTTCAAATTGGACAAAGCCCTGTATGGTTTGAAGAAAGCCCCCAGAGCTTGGTATGAAAGGCTATCCAAGTTTCTACTGGATAATGGATTCACTTGAGGAAATCGAGGGCGACATGAGGTATAACACCCTACTCGGAAGGCCTTGGATCCATAACATGAGGGCAATCCCATCGACCCTCTACCAAATGATGAAATTCCTGACGTCAGACGGTGTAAAAATAGTGTACGGGGAACAGCATGCTACAAAGGAAATGTTTGTAGTCGATAAGGTAACACCGATCTCGACACTATCAACCTCGGAAAGGTCGAGCATCAAAGGTAAACAGGAAGCCAAATAGCAATCACCGCCACCAGCTTCGACCGAATCGTAGAAACAGGAGTTAGAAGAAGAAGAGGAGGAATTTCTGACCCCACGAACTTTTGCTGTTCCTGAAGATTCCGACGCCACCAAATCAACGGTTGAAGAGCTGGAACAAGTTATACTAATCGAGTACCTGCCCGAGCAAAAGTTATACCTTGGAACGGGATTAACCCCCGAACTCAGGAGAAGGCTTATTCAATTTCTTATTGATAACATTGTCTGTTTTACATGGTCCCATTTAGACATGACATGGATCCCATCGGAGATAACGACGCATCGACTAAGCCTGGACCCTAAGTTCAGACCGGTGAAGCAAAAGAGAAGACCCAGTCCGAGGTAAAGCACGCATTCATAAAGGACAAGGTAACTAAACTTCTCAAAATAGGGTCCATTCGGGAGGTAAAATATCCCGAATGGTTAGATAATGTAGTTGTAGTCCCTAAAAGAGGGAACAAACTTAGAATGTGTGTAGATTATAAGGATTTAAAGAAGGCATGCCCCAAAGATAGTTTCCACTGCCTAATATCGATCGTATGATCGATGCCACGACAAGCCACGTGATCCTTACTTTTCTCGATGCCTATTCCGGGAACAATCAAATCCAAGTGAACCAGGAAGATCAGGAAAAGACTTCATTTATCACCAAGTATGGAACATATTGTTATAACGTAATGCCCTTCGGGCTAAAAAATGCAGGTTTTACTTACCAAAGCCTAGTAAATAAAATGTTCGAAGAACAAATAAGTAAGTCAATGTAAGTTTATATTAATGACATGTTAGTTAAGTCCCTGCGCGCAGAGGACCATGTGGCTCATTTGCAGGAAACGTTTGAGATCTTAAGGAAATACAACATGAAGCTCAACCCCGAGAAATGTTCTTTCGGGGTCGGTTCAGGAAAGTTCTTGGGTTTTATGGTGTCGAATCGGGGGATCGAGATCAACCCCGATAAAATCAAGTCCATCGAATACATCAGTGTAAAAGTCGTGCAAAGGCTGACTGGACGTATAGCTGCCTTAGGCCGATTCATCTCGAGGTCATCAGATCAAAGCCATAGATTTTTCTATCTACTAAAAAAGAAGAACTATTTCGCCTGGACCCTATAATGCCAACAGGCATCAGAGGAACTGAAGCGATACCTGTCGAGCCCACCCTTACTTCACACTCAAAAGGCAGATGAAAAACTTTACTTGTACTTAGCAGTATCGGAGATCGCGGTAAGTGGTTTCCTGGTTTGAGAAGAGCGAGGTACGCAATTCCCTATTTATTATATAAGTCAAGCTTTAGGAGAAGTAGAAACTAGATATCTACACTTAGAGAAATTGGCCCTTGCACTAATAAGCGCCTCTAGAAAGTTAACCATACTTTCAATGTCACCCCATATGTGTATTAACCACTTACCCACTCTGTAATATTTTGCACAAGCCCAAACTATCGGGTCGATTGGCCAAATGGGACGTCGAACTCAGTGGGTACGATATCGAATACCAACCCCGAATGGCCATCAAGTCTCAAATTTTAGCGGATTTCTTGGACGATTTCACGCCAACCCTCGTACCCGAAGTTGAAAAGGAACTCTTATTAAAATCGGGTACATCATCAGGGGTATGGACCCTTTTCACAGTCGGCGCTTCGAATGTGAAGGAGTCCTGGCTAGGCATCATTTTGAAGCCACCCACAGGTAACACTATTAGACAATCTATCAATACTTCTAAGTTGACTAACAATGAGGCCGAGTGTGAGGCCATGATTGCAGGTCTCGAGCTAGCTAAAAGCTTGGGAGCAGAAGTCATTGATGCTAAGTGTGACTTTTTACTGGTGGTGAACCAAGTAAATAAAACCTTCGATGTTTGAAAGGATAGAATGCAAAGATATTTGGAAAAGTTGCAGGTAACTTTGCACCGTTTCAAGAGATGGACTTTACAAAATGTACCTCGAGAACAAACCAATGAGGCCGATGCGCTTGCAAATTTGGGGTCATCGGTCGAAGAGGATGAGACCAGCTCGGGGACTGTCGTTCAACTCTCGAGGTCCGCGATCGAGAAAGGTCATGCTGAGATAAATTATACAAGCTTAACCTGGGATTGGAGGAATAAATATATTGAATACTTGAAAAATGGAAAGCTCCCATCGGACCCCAAAGAGTCGAGGGCCCTACGAACCAAAGCTGCTTGATTCATGTTGGCTGAAGATGGAACATCATACAGAAGAACATTTGATGGACCACTGGGAGTATGTTTAGGACCAGGTGACACTGATTATGTTTTACGATAGATCCATGAAGGCACTTGTGGGAACCACTCCGGTGCCGAATCACTTATTCACTAAATCATTAGAGCAGGATATTACTGGGATAGCATGGAAAAAGACACTAAGGAGTTTGTTTGAAAATGTTATAAATGTCAAAGGTTTGCACCGATGATCCACCAACCCGGAGAACAACTTCACTCGGTCCTATCCCCATGTCCATTCATGAAATGGGGGATGGATATCGTCGTCCCTCTGCCATCGGCCCCAGGTAAAGCTAAGTTCATTTTATTTATGACTAACTATTTCTCTAAATGGGTTGAAGCACATGCTTTTGATAAAGTTAGAGAGAAAGAGGTTATAGACTTCATCTAGGATCACATTGTGTGTCGATTCGGGATACCCGCCGAAATAGTGTGCGACAATGGAAAACAATTTATAAGCAGCAAAGTGACGAAATTCCTCGAACACTCGGGGACTGCCGTCGATGATCGACATATTCGAGTTATATAAATTCAAATTCATAAGACCTCAAAGAGGCACCCCTCGATCTATAGGCCAAGGCCATCATTCTCGGGGACTAACACTTTAAACAAGTTTGAAATGTTATAGGAAATAAGCCCACGAGGCATACCCAAAGGCTACGGCCAAATTAATGTGGCTTAGAGACCTCCGAATCCCACAATAAAATAGGCCTTCGAATTCTTCAAAAAAACTGGTTAAAAAAAGCTACCCTCGGTAAATAATCAAAAGGGCTTCGATAAAATCAGCCCTCAAAAAAACCTTAAGAGGTATCAAATTATCTTAACACAAACGTGCTAAGGCACAAAAAGCAAATGGGTTTTCAATCGACATCAAACCCCCAAAAAACCCAATGGGTAAAGAATACGTCCTAAGGCATAAAGAAATTTTTTTACTAAGTCTTCTAAGCCGATAGAGGGAAAAAATAACCATTTGTTAGAGGCCATATTGGCCCAAACTAAAGATCCTAAGGGCCAATTCGAACCTAGGGGTTCTACTATTCCGAGATCAAATAAAAATGACTTGAATATAGCTCGAGAATTCATCATTACTTGATTTAAAACCTTAAGGGGTCTGTTACTCTGAGTTCGAAACTTACTCAAACTCAATTATAAAAACAGTTCAGTTATGGCTTCGATTTAGCCATCCGAAATCAAAATCTCGAACATATTATTGAGCTCGGGGACTCACCCTCGCTTAACTAAAACACCTAAGGGTTTGTTCTATTCAAAATTCGAGCCAGTGCTCACTCGATGATAGAGCCTGCAACAGCAAAATTTTCACAAGGCAAAGACAAAGCAGAATCTATCACAAATAAAAAATCAGAGACAAAACGTAAAGAAAATGAATTTTTCAAATATAAGAAGTATTTACAAAGACCACATAGGGTCTTACACAAAAAATCCAAAAATATAAAGAAGGAAAAAAAATCCTAAGTGCCTAGTTCTCTTTGGGAGCCGCTTCTTCAGAAGCTTAATCTTCATCTCCTCCGCTCTCGGAGCCACTCGCAGAGTCTTCATCATCGGAAACTAAAGCTTCGGCCTCGTCCTCCAACACCTTCTCACTCTCGATATCAGCCGTGAGGTAGAAGCCACGATCATGTACCTCCTCAAGAGTCTCTCTCCGAGATTGGCGCATAGTGTGCTCGACAGTGCATGATAATTTAACCTCAGCAGCAACGAAAATCTCCTTTTCCCAAGTGTTATCAGCTTCAGCGTCAGCTCGGTAGGAGGCCACGAGTGCTTCCGCATCGGATGTGGCCCTTGCAATCTCAACGTCCAACTTAGCCTCGAGCTCTTCTATTTTCTAGGCCCGTGCCAAGCTCTCTTCCTTCACACTTTGGAGTTGACGCTCGACGGAAGACAGTGGGGCCTAAACCGCATCTTTCTCCGAGGCAAGACGGTCCATGTTTTGCTTCCACCCCAAAGTCTCTGCCTCTTTTATCTTGGCCTCCTCGCGAAGCTGCGCAACCAATCCGGCCTTCTGCGGAGCCTGCAGAATCAAAGTGATAGTCGCCAATATCAAAGTTAATACATAACAAACCTCCCAAAAATTTACACTACCCGTTCGATGAGCTCGGTCTGATCTTGATGGCTCTAGTTAGTTCGACTCGAAGGCTCCGAATATCATCTTCTTTTTGCACATAGAAGAGTTTGAGGGCGTCTCTCTCTCCTCCATGAGCTTTTTGAGTTCAACCTCACATCGGGTCAACTCAGCCTGGTATTTGGAAGACGCTTCTCGATGGAGCGCCGTAGCCTGTACAGAAAGGAAGGAAATCAGACTTAGAGAAATAAGAATAAACACAAACATGATAATATGGGATAAAACTTACTTGGTTCAGAAGCTGAGCCTAAAAAAAAATGAGTGATGCATCCAAGTCGGGAATATCATCGACCCCGGCGAAGCAGCTGCGGGATATATCATCCCCTTCGGGGGCCATCCCACATCAGGGGTCCCCATGGATCGGGCATCTCGAAACTGCCCTTCAGAGAATTTGGGGTCGGGCAGCGAATCAGCAATGTTAATTGCCCAAGGCGAATCACTTGGGGCATTCTCTTCTCTTTGAAGGGCCTCAGAACCAGACCCTTCGGGCACACCCGCCGGTTGTTTGTCACGGCGGGAGGCATCATCAACACCCGAAGATTTGGGGACTTTTCTCGGACCTTCCTCCGAGATCACCTCGGTCCGTGGCTGAACCTCCTCGACCATCGCTGGATCAGCAGTTTTCGAAGCTTCAGTGCTTCCCCTATTCCGAACCACCAGCGGGCAATCAGCATCCTCTCCTTCCTCGTCTTCCTCCTATTGTTGTTGGACTCCATCGGCAGAAAGAACGACAGGATCAATCTTTAACTTTTGAGCCTTGCTCTTCTTAAGCTTCGGAGTATCAGGAGGCGGGGCCCTCCTCCTCTTCTTTTATTTAGTCGGCTTTGGGACCTCCTCTTCCTGGGTGGAGGCGGCCTCATGGCGAGAACAAGTTAAAAAGAGTATTTGACAAGTAAATCCCCAAACACAGGCAGATGAACTTACCATGATTTTTATCCTCCTATCGACCCTTGGCCAAATCGCGCCACGAGCGCTAAACATACGAAGAGGTTGAGGCCAGTTGCCGAACCTAACCTGCGAGGTTCGGGACTGCACCAGGAAACCAGGGGGAAGCTGCACCATAAAGAAGAGTATAGATGAAAAGAGGTAAATGAAGCATAATAAATAATCAAGCGTTATCGGTGAGGTTCCACTTACGCTTCCTGTTCCATTCTTTGGGCAATGGCATATTCTCGTCGGGGATTAAGTCAGAGGTCCCGAATCGAATAAATCGGCCCATTCATCCTCGGCCGTTGTCCTTGTCTATGCTCGAGAATAGCACCTTCTTGGCCCGGCGCTGAAGCCTTATCAGTCCGCCCCGATTAAGACGGGGACTGTATAGTCTGATGAGATGATCTAGGGTGAAAGACATCCCCGCGAACTTGTTCGTGAAGAATTTGAGCAAAATGACAATGCGCCAAAAAGAGCGGTAGATCTGGCCTAGGGTTACCCGGTATTTCCGGCAAAAGTCGAGTATTACAGGATCGACAGGGCTCAGTGTGAAAGGGTAGGTATACACACTTAAGAACCCTTTCAAATGAGTGGTGATGTCCTCCTCGGGGTTAGGAATCACCACTTCTTTATTCTCCCAGTGGCAGTCGTTTTTCACCCGCCCGAGATCGCCTTTGAATATCGAACAGATGTATCTAGACATGGGCTCACATCAGCCAGAAATCGAAGAGGGTTTTTCGACTTTGAAGTCGGAAGTAAGTTCGCATGGCCCAGGAGTGCACTCTTCAATGCGTGGCTCCACCGGTGTTTTGTCACCGGCCGACCGCGATGGGGAGGCCTTTTCTTTTTGAGGAATAGTTTTTGATGTTTTTGCCATTGTTCTGTGAGGTTTAAGAAAGAAGAAGGCGGAATTTGTGTTTTAATTCCTTCTTGGCAAACGGAAACTGGCAAAGATGGTGAACTTGAAGAGAATAGAGGAGCTTTAAGAGATTAGAGGAAGTTTTGAAAATAAAGTTTGAGAAGATTATGAAGTTGATCTATTTATAATGGCCATTTCGACGGTTTAAGAGCACTAGTGGCCGACCATCAACTAGCATTAAATAATGACCTTGGGAACTGTGCAGACGCGACGCTTCAATCACTTATGTCGCTTACATCACAAGATTGACGTCATGATTGACCGAGGTATTAAATCGGAGTCTCAAGTTCGTTTCTTCTTGTTACACTCCAAAAAACGAGGGGACTATCTGTATACGGTCGAAATCGGGCACACCCGATTTCATTGACAAGGGAGTTACCTCGAGGGTAGCTCCGTAATAGATCAAGCTCAAAGCTCGAAGATAAGAACATCGAACCTGGAGATCGAAGTGTTCGTTGTGATCGAGGCCAGCAACAATCGATACCAAGCATGACTGACTTCGAGTAAGGCGTAACAACGGAATGGCGAGATATCAGGAACCGGTCGAAGATTACGGTGGAAATTCCGGAACAGATCAAATCGAAGCGGTTATTGCAACCAATCATGGGATTTACTTCCGTTATTAGATATGTACCTTATTTAGGATTCCTCTATCATATAAAGAGGGATCCCATTCATTTGTAAGATGATGGATCGTTCATTATTCACTGATAAGAATCTATACTTCTGCTATTCTCTTGACTTTATCATTGTTCATAAGAATTGTTACATTCTCTACTGTTCTTATTACCCCCCACCTCAAGACTATCTCGAATCGAGGTCGAAGCACTGCTTTCACACTTGTTTGATTTATTTTACTGTCCAATTATCCATTTAATTCATTGTTTATCAATTAATATTGGATTAAATCACACATCCTAAAAATTATAATACAAATTTAATTGTTACTCGATTTTTAGGATAAACACATAGTTTAAAAGCACGAAGTTCAGCTGTTCAGACGACGGTGGTGGGTGAGTTAAATTAGAAACTCAATAACTTTAAGAACTCACATATTAATGCTTTTTCTAAATAGTCATTAATATATTCCAAAAATTATGATTATCAGATAATTGAAGCACATGCAGCTAGTAGAAAATTGATGTTTTCTGATCAGTAATAAATATCGTTTTATCGTCGTAAAATAACTTTTTACCTCCGAGTATAACAAGTACTTGAGAAATAGGAGGTGTTGCGTTGCACTTACATATTTATATACATTACCAAAGTAGTTATGTACCATTTCAATAGTACTTCTTCAACGAGATAATATTTTATGTAGTTTCCTACTCGTAAATAATTTAAATATCCACCTAAGATAACCGTACCCTTTTTCTTATCCAGCTAAGATAACTTTTGGACTAAGCTATTGCAGGACAAATAGTAACACACACTACGTACAACATAACGACACGTTAGCATCCAGCTGCTGAGTCATGCAGTTCCATATTCTCACCACGTTGCATGAAAAATTGCTCACCTATAGCCAATATTGAACCACCTGTCAATTCTCATGAAATAGTTATCCCAATCCTGACCATGTCCAATTGCTTGAGTCTTTGAACTTGTATAACCTTTCCTTCTTATAAAGGCAATCGTACCTGAAGTCAAGTCTCATTCATATACTTCAAACTCTTTACAAACCAAAACCAAAACCAAAAGAAACCAACTAAAGTACTAGTTGTGTCAACACAATGACTTCACAGCAAGAGAGAAGAGAGAACGTAACTGAGGAACGTGAAATCAACCTCGAGAAAAATAGAGTTCCAAAAATGGCAAGCCATTTTGAGTCACTAGCTGAGAAAGTTCAAGGTGCAGCCGATGTCCATCCTGCTGCAGGTCCTGGTGCTGTTGCTGTTCATGTCAAGAGCACTGTTACTGATCAAGGGGCTGACAAAGGCGGACATGAAAAGAAATCTCATGGTCATGAGCAAGAGTACTCTCAACAAATGCAGCAAGCACAGAGGGAAAAAGAAGGCGATATACAAAGGGAGAAGCTGTCGTCTACTGATCAAGCTAAGAGTTCTAGTGAGGGGAGAAAGCAACAGGGGTTTGAAGAGAGACCAGGTGGCGTCAAATTTGAAGTTCACGGCCAAGAACAGAAGGGTTCAGACACTGGCAGAGAATCCCTAATGCAAAAGCAGGAAGGTGAATCTCGTGGCCAAGGCATTAGTTCCATGCAGCAAAGCAGAGGAGTTGGTACAGGTTAGAGGCGTGATCAGTTGAATACTCTTTACTAGCAAAAATTCTACTTATAGCGTTTGTGTATATAAGTAAAACGAATTACTTATATTGTGTCTATGGTATTAAAATAGAATACCTATACCGTGTGTATATAAATAACACAGTATATAAGTCTAATAAAGGGTGATCACTTAGAAGTTAGAACTTAGAACATTCTTGCTTGAAGAATATATGAGGTCAATTACTGCTCCCTCAGTTCCTCAGTTTCTTAAAGCTTTTATAGCCACAATGACTTGTTTAAAGATATAGTTTTCACGTACATGTTATAAAAATTTTAAACTAACCTGTTCCAACAGACATTGAAACAGAGGGAGTACTATGTATAAATATTTTAACAGCCTTAACAATATTCTCGTCATTAGCAGGTGGCCAACAAGAGACAGAAACACAAGCAAGGGGTCAAGGTGAAAGCAGAGCAGGGGGAGTAACTCATGGTGCTACTGAAGAGACAAAAGGTCCATCCTTGGAAGAAATATCTCAATACAGGGGCACAGCACAGCAGAATTCCATGGAAGCCATTAGGGCAGCTGAGGAGCGCTACGAGAAGGCCAAGGAAAAGGGTGCCTCAACATTACAAAATGTTAAAGAATCGGCCAGTCATGGACTTGGTGCAGCAGGGACCTATGCAACAGAAAAAGGTGGACAAGCTAAAGACACTGTTACTCAAGGTGTTCAAAAGGGAACTCAATATGTAGCTGAAAAAGCTGGAGTGGCTAAGGATACTGCCCTTGAGAAAGGCCAACAAGCTTATGCTGCAACTAAAGATACCCTCTCAAGTGCTGGACAAACTGCAGTACAATCAGCACAACAAGCTAAAGATTATGTTGCTCAAAAAGCAGGAGAGACTAAAGAATATGTTGTGCCAAAAACAGAGGAGGGTAAGGAAATAGAAGCTCCTTCCCCAGAGGAGATAGCTTCAGTTGCAAAAGAGAGTGTTCAAGAAAAGAGCAAGAGTGCAACAAGCTATGTAGGAGAAAAAGCAGCTAAAGTTAAAGATGTAACAGTGGAAACAGGGAAAGGTGCAGTAGGATATGCAGGGAAAGTAGCTGAAACAGTGAAGGAAAAAGCAGTAGTCGCTGGCTGGGGAGCTGCACATTTTACAGCAGAGAAAGCTGCAGATGCTACTAAAGCAGTGGCTGGAGTTGCTTCTACTGTTACAGGGTATGCGGGAGATAAAGCGGTGGCGGCGAAGGATGTGGTTGCTGATGTTGGGAAAAAAACAGTTGGATATGCGGAGGATAAGTTGGTTGCAGCAAAGGATTATGTAGTTTCAGCTGAAGAAAGTGCAGCAGAGTATGCAGCTAGGAAAAAAGCAGAAGCAGAGAGAGAATTAGAAGCTAAGAGACCACACGACACCAAGGTAAACAAACGGTAATTGGTTTTTCCTAAAAGAGTACTACGTAGTGTCCTGTACATGGTTCATTTTGCTAATAATTTTTGTAGTTCCATACATGAAATATTGAAATATTTTACAGGAAGAAAGCAGAGGAGGATTTGTTAGCGAAGAAACAAAGGTGGAGGAAAAAGAAAGCGGAGTCAAAGCAATGGAGAAGTCCATTGAAGAAGAATCAGGAGGAGGAGAGAAAGGCAAGCAGTTGGAGGAGGGAGCAGCAGCAGAGGTATTGCAAGCCATTGGCGAAACTATAGTTGAGATTGGGAAAACTACTACTGAACTTGTTGCTGGCCATACCAAGGGAGATGATGAATCAGTGGGAACTGAAAAGAGTCAATCACAATAAAATTAGCTTAAGATGGACTTTCTGAGCATATCACTTGGTTTGGATTTGGCATTATATTTTGAAGTTCGTTTTGCTTCTGTTGAAGGGGTGGTTTGCTGGATGTTAGATTATCAAATAATTAGCGTAAATGTATGTTTTTGTCAATAATAATATATGATAAAACCTTGTTTGGTCTCCACTTATTCCTGTGTTTTACTATAGGTTTCAACTTTATAATTGATATCAATGGATGAAAGATTCACATACACGTATAAATTTCAACACTCAAATTACAAATCCGCAGAGCTGATATTAGAAGTGTAGCCAAATGTTAACCATACCATAGATGTGAATAGGGGTGTGCATAATTTGGTCAATTATCGAGTTATCATATCAAAATTGAAAATTTTGATATTTGGTATTTGAGGTATTTGGTGTGTTATTTTATTTTTAAGTTCTTAATTTTTTTTGGGTATTAAGTATGGTATTTGATAATTAAAAAAATGATATCAAAATATTAATATTGTATTGAAATATATAATACATTACACAATATATGTAACTTTTCTTTGGGGCTAGCAGTAATGCTTATGTAGTTGTTTAAGAATATTGAGGACAATGTAGGGTGTTTAAGAATATTGAGGACAATGTAGGCGGGATGTCAAGCAGTTTAACATAATTCTTTTATGATTTTGGAGTATTTCTTTTCGTGTATTGAATTGCATATATTGAATTAGTCTTTGTTGTATTTTTTAAGTTCAGGAATTAGCTCTAAGGAAGTAATAAGATATTTTTAATGATTATATTTATTTTTTTGTACTTTTTTTTTCTCCGGTTGATATTTGCTGGTTTTGAATAAAACTTTTATAAACGGTTTTTAGAATATTTTTATTTTATATTTGTGAGCACATTAATTAAGAATATTATAATTTATGATTCTATACGCTTGTTAATATTTAAGTCGAACAAATCGAAGTTAACGTTATCGAATAAATCAAAATGCAAAGGAGAAAATTCGAATCATACCGAATTAAATTAGGTACGATATTGGTATAATATTTTAAAAAATTGAATACCGAAAATACCGAATCAAAATATCTAAATATCGTACCGTATCACCCTGGATATGAAAAAGCAGACAATGTTTACCCCAACGTCAATTCAACCAAGCATAGTTACACAATAAGGGGACGCAATACTCAATGTCAACTTGTACATATCCATCAGACTACAGCCAGAATTTCGCCTAATAACAAAATATTTGATCACGCTTATTGGAAAAAAATGGATACTAACAATAGAGTGGAAAGAATTGAGATATACCAGTATGGCATAGGCTCTGCTGCACTTTGTTCTCAAGAGGAGGCAAGATAGCTTTACTGATATAGTCTTTGCTTTCCGGTATATGATTTCTTTGGAATTGAAGAAGGGTAATTGAAAAAGGAGCAAATTGAAGAGGGAGGCGTTTAACCAAAAAATAGGATTTTTGGTCAAAGTCTATATTTAGAAGAAATCGGGAAACCAAATAATTCCTTACTTCCTCAATAATTTATTTGAAAATAAATAAAAATAGCAATATGAATTAGCAGAAAAGAAAGAAGGAATAAAACGACAATCGATTCCTCAAATGAAGCAAGAAAATGTAAGTATATTTTGATAGTGCTTGGAACTTGTCCTTTCAAGTGAGATTTTGTATCCTTATATAACGTTTCTCCCTATTTATGACGAATTCATTATGAGCATAACGACATTAATTGTCCGTTATGGTTGATAATCATAACTGACATATTCGTAACTATAAGAGATTTGTAACGATTCTGATTCTCTTTCCTTATTAATTGCAGGTTCATGAATCTTCCTTCTTTTTAGTCTTAATTCGTTCCGCTCGTGACTCTTCAACAATTATCTAGGATCGGTCTTTGTTCTTTACTGTCTCGTGGGTGCTTACTCCGCATCGTCCTTGCTTCATATATTTCATTAATAGAGTATGCTAGTTCTCACTTCACTATTGTTCCACGTATCATGCTTTGTCAGCTCAGTAAGGTTCCACGTGTGACATTTTTTTTCCACGTATCATGCTTTGTCATAAACGTGTTCCTTCTTAAGTGTGTTGGACAATGATCCCTTCCTTTGGCACAAGAGACTTGAACATGCTAGTGTGAGTCAACTCAACAAATTAGTCTTCAAGAACCTGGTGGTAGGGTTGCCTAACATCAAGTTCAAGGAAGACAAAGTTTGTGAGGCTTGTGCAAGGGGGAAGCATGTAAGATCCTCTTTTAAATGCAAGAAAGTGGTAAGCACAATCAGGACGATGGAACTGGTCCATATGGGTCTTTGTGGTCCAGTGAGAACATTAAGCAGATGTGGTTAAAGATATATGATGGTGCTTATTGATGATTACTCCAGGTTTACTTGGACATTATTTTTAACATCTAAAGATGAAGCATTTGACATGATCACCTCTTTTGTTAGAAAAACTCAGAAACAACTAGGTAATCAACTTGCATAAATTAGGTCTGATCATGGCACTGAATTTGAAAATGCTAAATTTGCTGAATTTTGTGATGAGCATTGCATAGATCATAATTTTTCTACTTCTAGGACTCCACAACAAAATAAAGTAGTTTAAATAAATAATATGACACTTGAAGATATGTCTAGGACTACGCTTCTTTCTAGTACACTACCCCATAGCTTCTGGGAAGAAGCTGTAAATACTGCATGCTATATCATAAATAGGTGCATGACTAGACCTCTTGTAAAGAAGACACCCTATGAGTTACTTAAAGGGAGAAAATCAAATATATCCCATCTTAGGGCATTTGGATGCAAGTGCGTTGTGCACAACAATGGTAAAGACTCCCTAGTAAAGTTTGATCCCAAAAGTGATGATGGAGTATTCTTAGGATATTATTCACATAGTAAAACTTCTAAGGTCTATAACAAAAGAACTATGTTGTGCTGAAGAAAGTGTTCTTGTGGTTTTTGATGAAACTAACATTCTTTCTAAGAGACAAGAACATGATGATGAAGCAATCAGGCTGGTAAGAAACTTAAATGAAATCACAGCCCAGACTAAAGCTGCACTAAAAGAAGGAACAGGTGATGGAACAAGTTCTTCCACCTAGAGCAACATGACAAGGGGAATAGAACAAAGAGGAAATGATTCCAAACCTCAATGGAACTTGCCCTTGAACCTATTCCACAGCAACAAAAACTGAAGGAACATCAAGGAGAAACCAGTTGGCTGTGAAATCTTACAAGCATCAAAGTTCTCATCCTATTGAGAACATAATTACTGATCCAACCTCTGGAATCAAAACCAGATCTTCATTAAAGAATCTTTGTGCTTTTGATGCTTTCTTATCTCTTATTGAACCTAAAAATGTTGCTGAAGCTTTGCAGGACACATACTGGGTAAATGCAATGCAAGATGAACTCAACCAATTTGAAAGAAGTCAAGTTTGGCATCTAGTACGAAGACCCTTGGACAGATCAGTAATTGGCATAAAATGGGTCTTCAGAAACAAACTTGATGAAGATGGAACAGTTATAAGGAACAAGGCAAGTTTGGTGGTTCAAGGATATAGTCAGGAGGATGGCATAGACTATGATGAAACCTTTGCCCCAGTTGCAAGTTTGGAAGCAATAAGACTCCTCATAGTCTTTGCTGCTTACATAAAATTCACCCTTCACCAGATGGATGTCAAGAGTGCCTTCCTCAATGACTATCTAAAGGAAGAAGTGTTTGTCAAATAACCCCCGGGTTTTGAAAGCAAGGAGAGTCCTGATCATGTGTAAAAACTTGACAAAGCACTTTATGGGCTCAAGCAGGCTCCAAGAGCATGGTACGAAAGATTATCAAAGTGTTTGCTTGAGCATTAGTACAAGAGAGGTAAAATTGAGAATACTTTGTTCTTGAAAGAAAAAGATAAAGATCTCTTGGTAGTTCAGATATATGTTCATGATATAATCTTTGGAGAAACTACTGATAAGTTAAATAAAGAATTTTCTAAACTAATGGGGAGTGAATTTGAAATAAGCATGATGGGTGAGCTTAATTTATTTTTAGGCTTACAAATAAAACAAAATTCAAATAGAACTATGATCCATCAACAGAAGTATGTAAAAGAGTTGCTTAAAAGGTTTAAAATGGAAGACTCCAAAGAAATTGACACTCCTATTGTAACAGCTGCAAAGTTGGTTATAGATGAACCTGGTTCATCTGTTGATCAGAAGTTGTATATGGGAATGATTTGGCTCATTGTTGTATCTCAATGCTAGTAGACCTTACATTGTTTTCAGTATAGGCCTTTGTGCAAGATTTCAGGCAAATCCAAAGGAGTCTCACTTGACTGCTGTCAAGAGAATTTTGAGATATCTAAAAGGCACCACTGATCTTTGTCTATGGTATCCAAAAGGTAAGTTTAATCTAGTGGGATATGTTGATGCTGATTATGCAGGTTTTCTTGTGGATAGAAAGAGCACCTCAGGTATGGCACACTTTCTTGGCTCATGTCTTGTTTCTTGGGCCACCAAAAAGCAAAATTCAATGATCTACTACTGAAGTTGAGTATGTTGCTACTTTTTTATGTTGTGCTCAATTGTTGTGGATCAAACATCAATTAATGGACTTTTGGAATTGATGTTGGTTGTATCCTCATTTTTTGTGATAATACTAGTGCAATTAGTATGACCAAGAACTCAGTTCATCACAAGAGAATTAAGCACATAGATGTTAGACATCACTTTTTGAGGTATAACTATGACAAGGGGTTGATCACTGTGGAATTTTGTGCTACTGACAAGCAAATAGCTGACATCTTCACAAAAGCCCTAAGTAGAGATTACTTTGAAAGTAACATGTTAGAATTAGGGATGATTAAGATCACCTAAAAGGGCCAATTCAGAATTCACAACGGAAAAAAAATTCAAAAAAAATGATTTTCTTTTGGTTAGAAAATCTGGAAATTGTGTATATAATTAGATTAATTTTTTCTCAATCTCATACTTTCAATAGTATAATCTTGTGCCATATGCTAAAATGACTCATTAATCTATAATGATATTTTCTCTATTTTGGCAAATTTGGACTTACACAAGAGTACTTTCAGTGAAGAACCTGGTTCATCAAGATTATACGGTATGTTTTCTACACTCTGTGTAATTTGTAATAATAATATTTGGATCATGAATAGAGTCCTACCTAATTTCAAAGTTCTTTTGAACTTATCCGTTACAAGTGAACTAGTACCATTCAAAAGACTCCTAATCGAATTAAACTACCTAGATACTAGGGATAGACTCCAACGTCTTTTCAAAACTGAAATTCAGTTTGATTAGACTTCTAAAAGTCTCAAAAGTGTTAAGTTATATTTCAAAGTTTCAATGATGAAAATGCCATCTTATTTTGGTTTGTAGGATTTGAAACAAGTAAGAATGAGATGCTATCGGAAGATATGATTGCCATATTAATGGATAAGAAAAATGGATGTCATTGCAGCTCATTTATTCGACCTCAATCAAAGGAGTTCAGATTGCTAATCAAGGAAGCCATCGCCAGCAAATATTCTGTATCCAAAAATAAGCTCAATCAAGGCTTAAATGACTCCTCAATTCAATCATGTGACAAGGAAAGTCACGATCGAATCTGGACTGTCCCAAGAGCAGGATTCGAAGAGACACCCCTTGGGTCAAATCCCTTTTGATGATCTCGTGCCTCTAGTTTCGGTCAAGATTGGACGACTCTTTTCTCTCCTATAAGAAGACTGCTAAGATCAAACGGAAGAGTCGCGCAACTACACACATTGTTTTCTAAGTTTCTTTACTTCTTAGCCTAAATACTGTAATTCTTAGTTTATCAGTGTCTCAAAACATAGGAAGAATTAGAACATAAAAGAGATTTGTGTCAAACATTCATAATTCATTGTTGTTATCTTTCGTTGGTGGTGAACGAATCAAAACCATCTGTATTGTAATACTTTCAAGATCTAAAGCGAGCCCTTGTGACTCAAGGGAAACTGGATGTAAGTACCACAAAGGTACCGAACCATTATAAAATTATTGTGTGTCATTTACCTTTTACTTACCGTCATCTTTCATTCTGCACTATGTTTAGTCAACTAAAATCATTGTTAGTCAACTAATTTTCAATAGAGCATAATTCACCCACCCCCTCTTGTACTTTCAATTGGTATCAGAGCAAGGCTCACAATCCTTGCTTAACAGATGGTGAGAAAAAGATCATGGGATCTAACACTGTTGTTGGTGCTTTATTTCAAGAAGTAACCTCTCAGCTTCGACCTCCTTTTTTCAACGGTCAGCACTTTTCTCACTGGAAAGTGCGCATGGAAACTTATACAATGTCATATGACATCAAAGTTTGGTGTGTGATCAAAAAGGAAAATCTCCCAATCCCACCTAAGAAGGATGCAAATGGTCAAGTCATCGTATCAACTGATCCTCTTGACTTAGATGGCTACACTGATGAATAAGTTATTGTCATAATTGCCAATTCCAAAGCAAAAAATCTATTGTACAATGCTATCAATGGAGAAGAGTATGAAAAGATATCAAATTGTGAAACTGCCAAAGAAATGTGGGACAAATCGGAGGTCACTTACAAAGGAACCAACAAAGTAAAAGAAACTAGGATAAATCTTCTAGTTCGGGGCTACGCGTTATTTCAAATAAAGGATGGAGAATCAGTGGAATAGATGTTCTCCAAGTTCAGCAAAATTCTTGGAGATCTGAAGTCTTTTGGTAGACCTATCAAGAGTGGTGAGCAGGTTAGAAAGATTCTCAAAATCTTACCTACCATTTGGCAGCCAAAAGTTATTGCCTTGGATTGTCAAGATCTGGACAAAATTTCCTATGATGAACTCAGAGATGATCTAATTGCTTTTGAGAAAATTCACTTGGATAGACAAATTCAAGAGAAGAAGAAAACTGTTGCAACTATGGTTGAGCCAGAAAATAAAGAGGAAGAAGGAGGAGGAGAACAAGACGAAAACATTTCCATGCTCTCTCAAGTTGTAACAAGCATGATGAGAAAAAGCAGGAGTAACAAAAGAGGGAAGCCTAACTTCAGGAAAGGAAGGATAAGCAACGAAGCTGATAAAAATAATGGAAGGTACTATGAATGTGGAAATTTTGGCCATATTCAAGCTGATTGTCCTGAACTAAAGAAGAAACTCAGCAAAGACATGCAAAAGAAGAAATCCTTTGGAGCATGGAGTGATGAAGAAGAGTCTCATCATGATGAAATTGCTAATATATGTTTCATGGATATGAATGAAAATGAAGATTCAAGAGAACTTGGACTAATTGCAGATATCAATGATGAGGAAGACGACTCAAGAGAACTTGGTCTCACGGCGGACGAAGGAACTAGTGAGGTACGTTCTCCCTTATGCCCTAATTTTTATGAACTCCATGAATTTGTTGATATTGCTATTGTAGATATAGAAAGATTCGTGAATGAACTTAGAAGAATCAAGAGAGAAAAGAAATACTGGGCCTTGAAACTAGAAGTATGTGAGATTGAGTGTGATATGCTATAGGATGAAGTAAATGAACTTCAACTTCAATTGAATGGATTGCAAAAATCCACGAGTCACAGCTCAGTCAAATCAAATCAGACTGTTCATCACAAATAGAAAATTCATGCTTGTTCCTTTTGTGGTAAAAATGGGCATAGTACTAACCAATGCAGGAACAAAATTAGAGCAGAGTGAGGCTCTGGTAACTCTAACAGTCCTTCATGTTTGGAGACCTAAATCTTCAAATCAAACTAACACTCAACATTCTAACCATTCAGGACCCAAGCAGGCTTGGGTACCTAAAAACAAGTAATTTATTTTGCAGGAACACCACAAGAAGAATCGAAAAGGAAAATAGTATCTCAACAACGCGTGTTCCAGACATATGACTGGTGAAAAACAATTGTTCAAATCAGTCACCAAACTAGATGGAGGAACAGTCACTTTTGGAGACAAATCCAAAGGAAATGTAATTGGTGTTGGAAAAGTTCCTCTGAGCTCAACATGTGATGTAGATGAAGTCTACCTGATTGATGAACTTGGCTATAATCTTCTCAGCATTAGTCAACTATGTGACAACAACTATGAGGTTCGTTTTAAGAAACATGACTGGTTTATAGAAGATGAATCAGGTAAAATCATTCTTTCAGGTAACAGAGACAGAAATACCTATACTATTAGCAATTTAGAAAATCTTAGGGATCAAATTTGTCTTACTTCCATGATTGATGATCCTTGGATTTGGCATAGAAAACTTGGTCATGCTGGCATGTATACTATTCAAAAACATTCTAAACATGATCTTTTAATTGGACTTCCAAAACTATATTTTTCAAAGGATCATATCTGGATGCATGTCAACTAGGAAAACAAACTCGTTCTTCTTTCAAAATTAAAAATATTGTTTTCACCTTCAAACCTCTTCAATTGTTGCATATGGATTTATTTGGGCCTACTAGAACTGCTAGCATAGGTGGTAGGAAATATGCATTATTCATTGTAGATGATTTCTCTATATTTACCTGGGTTATGTTTCTAAGTCACAAAGATGATGCTCTAAAGAATTTTGAAGTTTTCTGTAAGAAGGTTCAACGAGAAAAGGGATACTACATCTCTACTATCAAAAGTGCTCATGGAGGAGAATTTTAAAGCAGAGCTTTTGAATATTTTTGCAACAATCAAGGATTCTCTCACAACTTCTCTTCTCCTAGATCATTGCAGCAAAATGGAGTAGTAGAGCGTAAAAACAGAACTTTACAGGACATGAAAAGAACCACGATTGTGGAAAACTCTCTACCTCATCATTTCTGGGCAGAAGCTGTGAGTACAACATGCCACATCATCAACAGGTGTCTGATTCGACCAATTCTCAAAAAAGACTCCTTATGAGTTGTAGAATGGTAAGAAACCAAATATCAGCTATTTTCACCCTTTTGGATGCAAATGTTTTATCCATAATAATGGAAAGGATAATTTGGGTAAGTTTGATCCTAAGAGTGATGAAGGTATATTTCTTGGTTACTCTCCTTCAAGTAGAGCATATAGAGTCTACAATAAAAGAACTTTGTGCATTGAAGAATCTATTCATGTTGTTTTTGTTGATACTAACGCTCGCCCAAGGAGTGAACAAATTCCTGAAGATGAGGAAGTTTCTTGTGTCCCTAAATCTGTTATTGTAGGAAAGGATCATCAAAATGAGTCAGCTTCTCAACAGACTCAACCAACTGAAGTACCCACAGAAGGTATCGAACCGTCTCAAGCAGATCAATCGACTATTGAAAAAAGAGAACCTCCCTCAAACACTCCAAATGAATGAAAAAGTGAATCGGGTTATCCTCACAAATTCATTATAGGATATCCACAGGAAGGAATCACTACAACAAGGTCACAAAAGAAAAAATCTCATGTAGCTCTTATTTCTTAACTTGAGCCAAAGAAAGTGTATGAAGCTCTCAAAGATACTCACTGGATAAGTGCTATGAAAGAGGAACTAGATCAATTGAAAGAAATAAAGTATGGGAATTGGTTCCAAGACCTCCAATCTCCTCTATCATTAGAAATAAGTGGGTTTTCAGAAACAAATTGAATGAATCAGGTCAAGTGGTTCGAAATAAAGCAAGACTGGTTGCTCAAGGTTACTCTCAACAAGAAGGATCAACTACGATGAAACCTTTGCGCCTATATCAAGACTTGAATCCATACGAATATTACTTGTTTTCGCTTCTCACAAAGGATTCAAGCTATTTCAAATGGATATTAAATGTGCATTCCTAAATGGCTACATTTTGGAAGAACTATATGTGAAGCGACCACCCGGATTAGCAAACGTCACCTTTTCTAATCATGTATACAAGTTGACTAAAGCTTTGTACGGTCTCAAACAATCCCCCCGTGCATCGTATGAAAAGTTAAGTTCTTTTCTTCTAAATCAAGGGTTTAAAAGAGGTAATATCGATACAACTCTTTTTATTAAGCACTCTAGTTCAGGAAATTTTATTACTCAAATCTATGTAGATGATATTAATTTTGGTATCCCTAATTCTGCTCTTTGTTAAGAATTTTCTCTTTCCATGAAAGGAGAATTAGAGATGAGTATGATGGGAGAACTGACTTTCTTTCTTAGACTTCAAATCAAACAGTCTCCTAAGGGGATTTTCATTAACCAAACCAAGTACACTAAGGATCTTATCAAAAAGTTTGGCATGGAAAATGCTAAGTCAATTGGCACTCCAATGAGTCCAACTACAATGCTCGATGAAGACATCAATGGAAAAAATATTGATGAAACCATGTATAGAGGAATGATTGGATCTCTATTATATCTAACGGCTAGTCGACCCGATATTATGTTCAGTGTATGCCAATGTGCAAGATTTCAGTCAACTCCTAAGAATCCCATCTTTCTGCTTTTAAAAGGATTATTAGATACTTAATTGGTACTTCTGAGCTAGGATTATGGTATGATCGTTCTAACAATTTTTCTCTAAGAGGCTTTTCAGATGCAGACTTTGCAGGTGACAAGATTGATAGAAAAAGCACTAGTGGTACATGTCAACTACTGGGAAATGCTTTAGTATCTTGGCATAGCAAGAAACAAAATTGTGTTGCACTTTCCACAACTAAGGCAGAATACTTCGCTGTTGGAAGTTGTTGCGCACAAGTTCTATGGATTAAGCATCAACTTCTCGACTATGATTTATCTCTTACATCTACTCCTATTTTCTGTGATAATACCAGTACTATCTGTTTATCAAAAAATTCTGTGCATCATTCTAGAGCAAAGCATATCGAAATTAAATATCATTTTATCCGTGATCATATTGCAAAAGGTCACATTGTTTTAAAATTTATTAGTACTGATTCTCAACTTGCTGATATTTTTACAAAATCGCTTTCGGAAGAAACATTTTGTCTTCTCCGAAAAAAGATTGGCATTGTGCCAAATTTGTAAATCAAATATTTTACCGTGTTATTAAATATTTTACCTTGTTCTAAAATATTTTATTTCCTTAATTATGTGTGGCTTAATTAATTTGTGTGTAAGTGTAATTATTGCTTCTTCTAAGTACCTCCGATCAGTCACTTTAGAAGCATCACTTCCTTTTGAACCTGCCCTTTCCTTTAACCAAGGCGTCGCTTTGTTCCTCTCAAAAGCACCAATAAAACCCTTCCTTCTCTAGTACTCCCCTCATTCTCTTCAAATCAATCCTCCACACCATGGTCAAAATAAATCCCTCTTCTTCTGCTTCAACCAGACGCAGTCGAAGATTTCAAAAAACCCTCAACCCTGAAGAACATGTGGATGTGGAGTCGTCCATTGACTCAGATTTCCTCAGAACAGGCAATGAAAGCAGCGAATCCTCTGAAAATCCTCCCATTAGCGAGAAAAAGGCCGGCAAAAGACCTATGGAGCAAACCCCCAAAAAGGCTGCATGCAAGAAAGGTAAAGTGGAGAACATGGATTTTGGTCCTGAAGATAAGTTAATCTTCTATGGTCCTAGTGAAAAATCAAGGTTTGAGTCCTACAAGTCAAAATCTATGGCTTATAGACGCTCTGTAAGTCTCTCTCTCATGAAAAACCTTCACTGTGATGTGACTGCTATTTTCGATTTTCAGCACATTTCTTCTCTGTTTGATACCATTGGAAACTCTGTTTATGAAGAACCAGTAAGGATATTTTATGCAAACCTTTTTGTGAATGATAAAGATGATTTGGAATCCATGGTTTTTAGGCACTAGAATTGTTTTGGACTTTTATCAATTTGAAAATATTTTCTCTGCTAATTTTAGTGGGTTTGATGTGTTTATATAAAATTTGTGGCCCAAAGACTTTGAAGTTTCCTTTGATGAGGCAAAAACCTTTTTGTCTGATAATTCTCTCGACATTGGTCCCAAGAATCTTAAGTTTGAATATCGTGTCTTGGCCCACATAATTTATACTACTCTCCTCCCCAGAACTGGGTCCCTTAGCTCTTTGTCCACTAGAGATATTTTTGTTCTTTACTGTTTGGTTAACAATAAAAGACTTGATTGGTTTGTGTGGATTCGTCAATACATGCTTGAAAGCATCAGGGATATATCTTCTTTTGCTGCATGTTTTCCCTATGGTCTTCTCATCTCACATATTCTCGAGGTCATGAAGGTAGATTTGGAACCTTTTACACCTAAGCACATTACCAACACTTATGATATGACAACCTTCTCAATGATGGGGTACACATTGGGTGATGATGGATGGGTTAAGCGCGCTAAAGTTGAAAGTATTCCAGTGCTAGTTGAAGTTCAAACTGAACAACCAGCATCTCAGTCGACTGCCTCTCAAAATCTTCAACATTATCTAGATGAGGTAAAACTTCTACTAGTTGAGACGAAGGAACAGGTGGACAAAATCAGGGAAGTTACACAGGAGACAGGTACAAATGTGGATAAGCTCAGGATGGATATGGGAGCCACACGGAGGCAAGGAACTAGGGCTTTCAATTCCATGAGTGAAAAGATGGACAAACTTGTCAAAGATGTTGAAAATTCCTATGACTCCTTCGGCACCAAAGTGATAAAAACTCTCAAGTTAATGAGACTCTATGTGATGGTGTTACAAATAATTTTCTTTCTTCTGCTTTCTTGTTGGTGGGTTTTTAAACAATCTTTTGATTAGGTCTGTACTAGCTAAGCCTCTGCTGAAGGCACTACTTTTGCTGCTCTAACTTCCTAATTAGTATGTATATTATTTTTTATATTATTTGTTCTCTGTGTTTTTTTTCCTTTTTGATTGATGTCAAATGGGGAGAAATATGTAGAGAAGTAAACACCTCAACTCAGCAGGAGACAACATTTATTCAATTATTTAGAGGGAGATGGAAACAACATTAAATCAGGGGGAGCAACATATAAAAAGGGAAGTCTCATAATTTATGTTTACTCTCTCTTGATTGTCATCATCAAAAAGGGGGAGATTGTTAAGTTATATTTCAAAGTTTCAATGATGAAAATGCCATATTATATTGGTTTGCAGAATTGCAGGATTTGAAACAAGTAAGAATGATATGCTATCAGAAGATATGATTGCTATATCAATGGACAAGAAAAAGGGATGTCATTGCAGCTCATTTATTCGACATCAATCAAAGGAGTTCAGATTGCTAATCAAGGAAGCCATCGCCAACAAATATTCTGTATCCAAAAATAAGCTCAATCAAGGCTTAAATGACTCCTCAATTCAAGCATGTGACAACGAAAGTCACGATCGAATCTGGGCTCCCCCAATAGCAGGATTCGAAGAGGCACCCCTTAGGTCAAATCTCTTTTGACGATCTCGTGCCTCTAATTTCGGTAAGACTCAACGACTCTTTTCTCTCCTATAAGAGGACTACTAAGATCAAATGGAAGAATCGCGCAACTACACACATTATTTTCTAAGTCTCTCTACTTCTTAGCCTAAACACTGTAATCCTTAGTTTATCAGTGGCTCAAAAGATAGGAAGAATTAGAACACAAAAGAGAGTTGTGTCAAACATTTAGAATTAATTCTTGTTATCTTTCATTGGTGGTGAATGAGTCAAAACCATCTGTATTGTAATACTTTCAAGATCTAAAGGGAACCCTTGTGACCCAAGGGAAACTGGATGTAAGTTCCACAACAGTACCGAACCAGTATAAAATTGTTATGTGTCATTTACCTTTTACTTTCTTTCATTTTTCACTGTGTTTAGTCAACTAGAATCATTGTTAGTTGACTAATTTTTAATAGACCACAATTCACCCACCCCTCTTGTACTTTCAAAAAGCTGTCGTTACCCATTAGTTACCTCTCTTTATATTGATCTACATTATTGCTTTCTTCACTCCATTACTTTTTCAAGCCCTCAAACACTCTCCATCTTCTCTAATCTTCCAAACACAATCTATTTCTCTTTTCTTCCAGAACCAAGCACAGAAATGGTTAATACTCTTGAAAACCCTTCATCACCACCACAAGAAACCACTTCCACACCCACTATCACTCATTCCAACACCCCAACCTCTATGAAAATAGTAAAAATGATGGCTCGCAGGGTTGTTGCTGGTGGAGAGCAAATTTAGAAAATTAATGAACAACTGCAAACGAGTAGGGAGGAAGAACCTCAGAAATCTGACGATTCCTTCAAATCTGCTACTGATGGAGAAGAAATTGTTTCTTCCGAAACTGAACAGGTATCTTCTGGCCCTAAAGTCACTCCTGAGATAATTTCTGAAGTTTCTCCAAATTTGGAGAATATGTTTGTACTGGTAGATTCTATAGCTGGTGTTGAAACTACTAAGTCTGCAGAAGTTAGTAGTAAAAATAAAAAAGGAAAAGAAAAAGAGAGCAAGGGAGTTAGGAGTGCTGTGATGGGAAAGGTAAAAGGAGTGGTTGATTCTTCACCCACTCCTGTGAGTTTAACCAAATACACGGTGCAATGGTTGTTTGGGAACAGAAATGTGGTGGCGTAGATGAGAGTGTAAAGGAAACAAGGGGAAGTGGGTCAGGCGAGGCTGCTGAAGAGCTGGTTCAACTTGGGAAAAATAGAGATGAACCTGTTTTATTTGTAGCAGAAACCCTCGCAGACCTGCTGAAGAGAGTGACAGAGTGCTATAATCCAAAGAAGAAAGGAACTTCCAAGGCTAAAACCCCTGGAACTTCTAAGGCTAACAAGAAAAGGAAGGCTTCCCCTTCAGTTAATGTTGAAATTCCTCCCACAAGAGGAAGAGCCACAAGAAGCCAGCTAAAGCAGAATGAGGCAGATTTGCAGAAAACCTTAGAAGAAAGTAAAAGAAAAGCGGTTGCTAAAGGAAAGAAGAAGATGGATGAGCATGTTGAGGTTATTTACATTATGAGATAGACCTGGTCCTTCGAGATGAAGAAGAGACTGAAGAAGTGGAGGTTCTGACTTCAAAACCCAAGAAAGCCAAAACTTCTACTAAGAAGTTTGTTTCTGAGTCTAAGTCTGTTGAACCTTCCACCCTGGCAAAAAGAACTAGGTCTGCTGTGAAGTCAAAACAAGTGAAAATAGTTGAGGAAGAAGAATAGAGTGGAGAGGAGGAAGATGATTCTAACACTAAGAAAGACAAGATGACCAAGTTTGGCAAGAGGACTATTTTGAAGGAAGACTCCTCAGGGACTTGGAGGAGCAAAGAATGGTGCTGCTATTGGAGAAGTTGGAGTTGCAAGGCTGGAAGGACATGGTCCTTCAGATGGATGGCAGGTTGGCCAGGGATGAAATAGTTGAGTTTATGGAAAATGCTGAAGTGAAAAATGGAAGGGTTACCAGTATGGTGAAAGGAGTGCAAGTCTCTTTTGATGAGAAGGAGTTGGGAGAAATTCTGGGTGTACCTGCTGATGGGTACAATGACTATACAAAGATCAAGTGGCCAAGCCTATAAAACCTTCCTACTGCCCTCGCCATTACCAGGAAATTTAGTGACAATGAGGAGGAAATTGAGCCCAAGGCTGTGTATAAGAGTGAGATGAAGCCACCCCACAAAGTGATGTTCGAATTTATTAACAAATGTGTTCTGCCTAGGCAGGAAAGGAGACATATTGCAAACTTCATGGACTTGGTCCTGATGGAGTGTTTGGATAGTGGGAGGCAGATTAATTGGCTTGGATTCATAATCCAGCTTCTTGATAGGGTTATAAATGGCTCCAAGACTCATGTCATTCCTTATGGATTCATTCTCATGATTGTGCTTTCACATTTCAAGGTACTTATGAAGAAGTGAGAGGTTGGTACAAGCAAGGATCATTTTGGGGTAAATACTCTGCTTGCTTGTGATTATGAAGTCCATGCCACTCCTAAAGAACCTGCTTCATCCAAGAAGATACCAGTGAATAGCAAGGTGCGAGCCTTGGTGCAAGAGAGTGGGGTTAAAATTGAGAGGCTGAAGAAGAGGTTGGCAGAGGTGGATACTGAGAGAGATGCTCTCAGAACTGAGTTGGCAAGAGAAAAGGAGAAGAATGATGACATTCTTCAAGATATGTTGAAACTCCTCCCAGCCAAAAACCAAGCACCTGGTCCTTCCCAGCCTTAAGCCTCCTAGCCTAGTGCAGATCAAAATGTACCTTCGTGTATACAGTTGTCCAACAACTTTCTTCCTCCGACTTCTTTAGCCACTTCCGCATCTGTCGTATTCGGGAAAGCTTGCTTTGTGGCGGAGCATTTAGCAATGCCAGCAGCCTGGTGAGGGCTGGTTGTCTGAGGACAGGTTAAGGCAGGGCCTGCTGGGCTTGCTTCTCATGAGATTGGGTAAGGGAATCAGTTCGGGATTTTTTGTTATTTTTACTCATGTTTTCAATGTTTTTATTTCTTCTTATTCTCTGTGGTAGAATCTTATCAATCATCAATGAAATTCACTATCTTTTGATCTAACTGTTTGTTTATATTTTTCTATGGTTAAAATTATTAGCTTGATCTATGATGATTAATTCATGATTGCATTTGAAGTAGCCCTAGTGGCCATGAGTATGTTTTAAAGTATGGTTATCTCACATTTTTATGCAACTTTTCGATGATGCCAAAGGGGGAAAATGTTGTGCTTTACACTTTGAACAATGATGTTTATAACCTAATGGTCCTTAATGATAATTGATAAAAAGGAAAAATGTTTCTAACATTGTGTTTGATGTTGAGCTAAGTTGAAACATGGCCTAAGCTTATGAAAAGCACAGAGTTTGTCATCATCAAAAATGGGGAATTTGTTGGCCAAGTGAAGGTTTGTTTGAAGATTGACAAAGGAAACTCAGACAGGAACCAGGTTCATCCCTTGTGTGCATAGACACGGGAAGGTTCGAGCATGTGGGATGCACGTGAAGGAGATAAGCTTAATGTGGTATAATTGATATATCCTAATCGAAAATGTTTCATAATTGAGAAGGAGAAGGACTCCTTAATCAAAGAGAACACTATCCAAGATAAGGGATAAGTTAGAAGTTGAGATCAACTAGAACTCTTCCACCAAGGAAGAGTAGCATTAGAACTCTAGTTATTTCTTCATCTACTAACTCTATATATTGCAGAATGTTCTCATTCTACAGGTACGCAAAACGCAGAAGTTAAACGTGAATTGAGAGCAAAATAAAAGGCATTTTGCAAGCAATTCGTGTGAGATTCAAGTGTGCGAATCTGAAGCTACATGAACTAGATAGAAGAACCAGTTCCAAGTGTCTGTCTTTTATTCTAGTTCAATTGTAGTATGTGTTTTCATATTGTACCTTTCAGCTTTATCTAGAAGCAATTGTAAAAGGTACTCAGAGTATATAAGTTAGAGTTAACTTGAAATTGTCGCAACAGTTAGAGGTTGTTTGCTATAACGGGATTAGAGTTAGTCCTAGGTTTACAAAAGTATTTTGTAAATGTAGTTTTTGGTTCAGTGATTTAGTGGAGAGTTTGGAAAAATCCAACCGGAAAGTAGGTCGTAGTTTTTTCACCTTTTGAGCCAGGTATTTTCCACGTAAAATACTTGTGTTCGTTACTTTCCGCATTTACTATTTCAAAAATAGTAGGTTAAAGAACACATAGAAGAACCTGGTCCTTCTATAATCAGTTTAGGTGAAAAATTAGGCACCACACAAATCATACCTCTTGTGTGATATTGAAGTTAAAACATCATCGTCGTACCAAACACACTCTATGACATGTTTGTGAGATATATCACAGATCTTTAACGCACTCGTCGAGTAACAGGAATGTTTGCTTGATATGTAAAGAGACCTTTTTTTCGACTTGTAAATAGACAATTAACGTAGATAAAAAGGACCAAACGAATCTACTCCTCAGCAGGGTAGTAACACGTAATCACAATTCGTCATTTTGTTTGGGCAGTTACTAAAGGACAAAAGACCAAAGTATATAAAAGTTCTTGAAAATGGACAAATCTGCTTTTACCCTGACGATGTTTGCCTTTAGCATGGGTTTTAGGTAGGATTTCACATTTTCGGGCTTTTATGCCTCATTTTTTTAATTAGGAAAACATACTTTAATCTATCCTTGACTAGGCCATTGTTTTGGGAAAGCTAGGGTTGTGCTAACTTCCATTTGTTGTCACTATCAAAGGATCTTGTATAAGTCGTTGGTTTTATCCACAATTTTCTCTACAATATGGAATCCATTTATGGTGAGACCCACTTTATGTAACTTCCGTTTACTTAATTCTTTTCCCTAATTAATCCATTTATCAATATTTCTTTAGATAAATAACTCAGCATTCAATCAAGCGCATCATTTAAATTTTTTTAAAGCATAAGACTAGTAGATCAATTTTATGAAATATTAATAAAATACCTTGTTTGGCCGAAAGATCACAGGTCCACGCGCACCATGAAAACTATCTAAATTTGCCCATGCACTAAAGTATAACTTACTCATTGATGTAGTACATGATTTGGAGCTCCAGTAGCCTCTGAAGGATACAAATAATACTTTCATTTAGCTTGTTCTTATTATTCTATTTGTTTTATTTTATATGACATTATTTCTTTTAATTTGTTCCCAGAAAAAAGTGATATCTTTTTATTTTTTTGAAATAATTCAATTTAAAATTCTCATTTTACTTTTAATACCATAGCTAGTATTGGCATAACATATTTAAAATTACCTTAAGTTTCAAATGTATTGCCACATAAAATGAATGGGGAATATAAAGAAACAAAAGCCTAACATAGTACTCCCTCCGGTCCAAAATAAGTGATTTTTTGGCATTTTTTTTATGGTCTAAAATAAGTGATTTTTTCAAATTTCAAGAATGAATTAATTATTTTTTTCCTGCATCGTCCTTGGAGTAAATAGTGTTGGAATATGTGTTAGGAGTGTTTATGTGAGATAGTAAAGGTTATAATGTGGTCAATTTCATTGCCAATTAATATTAAAATATGGATTTCTTAATCTGTGTGAAAACATCCAAAAAATCACTTATTTTGAACTGGAGAGAGTATCATGAATGGTTTCAACTTTAACACTTTTGTCTTCTTCATTCCAGGTCTTTGTTCATGAAGCAAATTCTAGTATTGTTTGAAGTGTGACACATCTCATCTGAAAGCTTATACTTTTAGAGAAATCACAGTTTTATTTACTTAATATATGTTTACCACACCCCATCGCGTGCGGGCATGGTTGTTTTTTCGGGTCAAGCATTTAGAGCTTCTCTTCAATAATGGTAGTTTTAAGTCTTGAATTCAGACCTTTATTTGCTCTAATATTACATTGAAATGTGTTATCATCATCATCTAAAACTTTAAGCTTTAGACACTTTTATTTACTTAATTTGTCTTTAACAAGTATGACCCAAGTATTTTACTCATTTACTATAATAACTATAAAGTGACACTCTATGTTCATTAATGTTATCTGTGATCAGAGGCAGATGTGCTGTACTGCCTATGGATTCAATCAAACTCATAACTTTCGACGTGGAATAAAATTTTTATGTTAAAATTTATTAAAATTACAAAAATAATAGATATGAACCCATAACTTTAAACATATAATGGATTCAATGTTAAAAATATTAAAACTGAACGCATAGAATTTAAATCATGGATTCACCTTTGTCTTTGTCTGTGATGTGATATGAAAGAAATGTATTTTCATTTTCAGATTTATGGATCACTGATATGAAGCTGAAATATGGATTTGGAAACATCAGAATGGTAGAATTGAGAGGTAATTAAGCTTTAATAATATTTCAGAAACAATTGAAGGCTCATTTCATCATAACAAACAATTCTCATATATATCATCTCTCATCAGGATGCTTTTTTAATCAATATTTCATCATGAGATCAAGCAAAAACGCACTGATTCTCACGGATGCCTTCCTAACCAAAAGGAAATATAAGAGAGAAAAAGAAAACAGTTTAAAAAGGAAGATAAAGGAAAACTGTAAAAGCAATTAACAGACTTCAACCTTCTTCTCCTCCCATTGGCTACTGCCATAGAAGAAAGTCTCTTCATCCATTTTAATTCAACAATATATATAGCTGGTACTGCAACGTTGCTCGCATCCTTCAAAAATATGATGTCGGTGTCCACCAAAATTTATGCGTTTTTAGAGGATTCGACATGAGTGTGAGAGTAATATTTTTAAAAGATTCGAGCAACATATGATGGCGCGGGGGTTTTAATTAGTAAGTGGGAGGCAAAGAGTGATGTTGAGGGTCAGGTCCACCGGGTGCAACTCTATCAGAACCTCCTTTAAGAGAACGCCTTTTATACTCCTCAATCTCTTTTAGGTTAAATCCTGCCTTACTAAGAACAAAATGGCTATCATATTTGTTCACAACATTTGGCAAATCACTAAGTATACGAGCCTCCGAAGTTATGAAGTGGCTAAAAAAGAAAAATATGAAGAGAAATGCTAGCATTAGTGATTTTGCAGAAATTGATGAAATAGCCATCAAGTGAAATGGAAGGTTAAGCAAAAGACAATGAGGGGATTTAATTGGTAGAGGTTTTTAGCTAGTTAAGTTACAAGATGGATTGATGTAGTTATTGCATGGAGTTTATGATCGATATTCCTATTTATAAGGAAGAATTGTGAAGAAAAAGGGCTATATGATAATGGAGAGAACATGAAATTGTTTGTAGTTATTTGAGTAAACCGACAAATTGCTCCATCAGCAGCGATTCTCCATCATGAAAAAGCTTTTAAACTTTACTGTTATTTTAAAAAAAAATTAATTAATGGACGTCCTATTGTTATTAAGGATGTTTCTAATATTCATTGGAGAATTCCATTCTCAACTCCCCACTTCTTCTCCACCAAATTAAAAGAAAAAGCAAACCCTAATAACAAACTTAGTGAATTCAGCAAGAACCTATTATATTATGTGAATACATAGGCCTAGCTATTAAAACACTTAAAGAGATAAAGAGAGCAACGATCGAGCCCTCTAAAACTCCTCAGCCAGTGGCAAATTTAGCTCCGTTTGGCTATATATTTTGGCTTTATTTTTTAAATTTTTTTGAAAATATTGTTTGTTAATGAAATATGATCATGTTTTGGGAAAAAATTCAAGTTACTGAAAATTTGTTTAGGGCAATTTTTGGGTGAAATTTTTTCTTCTACTCACAAAACTTTATCTTTTCTTCAAATAAAATGCATGTCCAAACATAACTTGAACTTTCAAGAATTTTCTTTTAACACAACTCTTTTTTCAAGTTTCAATCAAATCTATGTCCAAATGCTAGCTTAGAATTTATACATTTTCATTCTAAACTAAGAGTGTGAGTTCCGATATGTATATCTAATTCTATTTATATATGTTTGTTTTTACGTGTGCACACATATGTAATTCTATTTATATTAGCTTTCGACCTTTGGCCCTAATTCTCATAACGCTCGGTGCACGAAGGTATGTGATTCAGGCAGCTTACTTTGATAAAAATATCAGTAGCTGATTCCACAGCTTTAACCCATTACTTATAGATCACATGAAAATAATAATATTGTTGCTCCAAAGTGCCCGTTCAAAAACATTTGTTACAGAGTTCTCCTCCTCATTTTTTTCTCTGTGCGCGTGAAAAAAGTGACGTCTCAGGCTCTAAATAGATATATTTACTTAACCTAGCTACTAACTAAACTCACAGGAGTAAAGGCAACGTCAGTTTGTTCAACTCATTTTCTTGATTATCGTGTTAAGCCATTTAGTGTTAGGCGATGAATCAATAAACTTGCTGATGCAGGCTTTTTGCTTCAACTCACATTTAGACCTTTTTCTTGTTTTGACGTATTTAATAATGCAAGTATATTAGGTTTCATTAATTTTTTTGGCCGTTTACAAACTTGTTTTTAATTTTATGATCATATCTCTTTTTTTTATATATGAGAGATTTATTTTTAAACGTAAGAGATCTGTTTTTTATAAAAGATCATTTTCTTAAATTCAAAAAATTGTAAAGGAGCATGATATATCCAAAATAAATATTCTGGTTCTCTGAGATTGGTTACTAGTGACTCATTCTCTTCTCGTGCTGCAGATTCTTTACATTGAAAAAAAAATAAAGACTAAAATAACCCAAATGTTAGCCGTAAAGGGGAAGTTAATAGGATCTGATACTGTGATCTGTAAATTCTTATCCACCTGTTGCTCAGTTTTAAGCAATTAGTTAAAGGACCAACTTGATTGCTAATGGCTAGCTTATACGTATAGCAATATCAAGTTGCTGGCCTACAAGAAACCTAGGAGTCTAGGACCCTAGCTAGCACAATCACCTGGCCTCCTTTATACGATAAAAATCGATCTCAGAAGATAGGTGAATTAGGAAGCAATATGTGGCATTTATTAGTGATTTAACCATGTTGATATCGGATACAAATCTAATGCGGGATAAGAAGCAATTCAAGAAATGACCGTTACAGACACGTTATGGAAGATCCCAAGATTCTTCCGTTCTTTATTAGCTTTCATTAAGCTTTATTACCCTTTATTATTCTTTATCACCTCTTCACTACCTTTTATTGTAGCATTAATATCGGTAATTAATGGGGCAAAATTGGCGGACCATACACCTCATAGCTTTAGTATAAATAGAAGCTTTCATTCTATTTTAAGACATCAAAAAATACTGATAGTAAAAGACTATTATTCTTTCTCTCAAGTTTTACATAAGTATTGTCGAGATTTTCTAATTATGATTCCCGTGGGAACATTTTGAAGCTCAGGTTTGTCCTTTCCTCCAATCGCTTTATTTTAATCGCTCTGCTCTTTATTATTTTATTTTCATGGATCAGTTTAATCCACGTATTTATAAACCACGTTACAAATTCAACTGTACCGCTATATATATGTGTGTGTATCCGAGTTTAAACCTGAGATGTTTCTTGAGAGAACTGCAACCTTTCATAAGTAATATTGTGATAATGTCGTTATCCAATCCCATGGTGAGAGTACTGATTTACGATTAATCTTGCGTCAAATAATGATAGGATTATTTAGAAACAATATAATAAAATTATAATATTGAGATTATATTTGAGGATCAAATAATGATGCGTTATTTGGTGAATACACTTTTATCAGTAGATTTTGATTTATTCGACTAAAAATAGGATGTACAAGGTATAAATATAGAAGATGTATTTGATTGTACACTAGATAAACTTGGATAAAGTCCTATTTTTAATTTAAATCTTGGTCTTAAAAATTTGGGATGAAGAGCGTTGGAGAGTGCAAATGTGTTATTTTGTTATTATTTCGTGGGATAAATAATTTCGAAATGCGCATTACCCATTTAGTACGTATTAAAAATAATACCATATATAATTGTGATATAAGTAATTTCTGCATTGTTTATACCGAAACAAAAAATTTCAGTCAAACGATGCCATATGAATTTATGTTCTATGTACTAATAATATTAAAGTTTCTTACACTGTAAGGTTAAGTTGACCTTTAAAAATTAATTATAAGTAATTTTTCATAGTAAACCTAATATAGTAACCTGGAAAATGAAGTAATAATATTCACACTAACAACGATAAAATTATTTACAATTTCAGTGTATATAACCTAGCAAACGAGGTAATTAATCAGGTATCCACCTAGGATATCCTATAATAAAAGGTCCTATTGGTTGGACGGCTGGTTTTGGCAGTTGGCTCAGCCAACGTTCACCTGACAAGCAGTTGCAAATGGACAATTTTACTGTCTGTTGGTCGTAAAGTTGTGTCAATTGTTTATACATTTGTCCTTCAAATTTGGATTATTGTCTTATCCTTAATTTATTAATTAAATTTTCCTTCTTTTCTCTGTATTTTCCCCTTGCGGAAAGTTTTACTAGTATTTTCTGTTTCTGAATATTTATAATGGGGCACCACCATATATAGCTTGTGTAGGTTCTACACATGGTCTTGAAGAAAAAGATAATTACCTATATATTAATATATCTATGTTTAAAAAAAAACATCTTATCATGCGTTGGCGGCGCCATTATTTTTAGTTTGAAGCATCATTCGACTAGCCTATATACTTTAATTTTAGTGAATTTATACTAGGTCATATGCTTTTTGCAAATAAAACTAACTACTTTTAATGAAATAGGCGTGGCTCCACGTCCATTTTGTGGATTTGAGTTAGTGAGTTCACATGAGATGTTGGAATCTTTCAGTAATCATACATTAATTTTTGCATCAGCAGAAATTAAACAAGCAAAAGATAAAGGTGGATCATATGGTATGGATCATTACGTTCGTGGACAAGTAATAACAAATTAATACATATAAAGTTCTCAATTAATACAGTTTATTAACCAGGTAGCCCTCCAGTTTATTAGAATCTGGACAATTCTGAATCAAAAACTCTACGGGGACGAAAGTAGTTGAAATGAGAATGCTGAGATGAATGTGGAGGCATACTAGGTTAGATAAAATTAGGAATAGTTTTATTAAGGAAGAGGTGGGATGTGCAGGAGGCGAGCCTGAGATAGTTTGGGCATGTGAAGAGGAGAAGCACCGATACCCCAGTTAGGAGATGTGAGAGGTAGCCTTGGTGGGTATGAGAAGGGGTACAGGCATGCCAAAAAAATATTAGGGATAAGTAATTAGGCAGGACATGACACAACTAGAGCTTACTGAAAACATGACACTTGATAGGAGGGTGTGGAGGTCATGAATTTAGGGTAGAAGATAAATAGTTAGTCGAATATTTTCCTTTGTCTTTCTCCGTAGCAGTCATGTTAGTATGGTATCCTTTTACTCTTAGTTTGCTATTTCTACCTACCGCTTGATTGCTATGTTTTGCTTCAGTTTTCTTAATATCTTGTTGTTGTTACTACTTGTTACCAAAATTTTTTTTCATCTTTTCTTTAGTTGAGGGTCTATCGGAAACTACCTCTCTATCCTATCAGGATCTAGGTAAGGTCTACGTACATACTGCGCTCCCTAGATCCTACTTGTGGAAACTCACTGAATTTGTTGTTGTTATTGTTATACAATATATTCCGAATCAATATATCGTGGACTACCTCTCTATCCTATTAGTTCCCATATAATTGCTGTAACAAATGAATGGTAGATTCAGAATTGTAATTCAGTCTTTGCAAATTACTACTGGCCATTCATTGCTTTGTTTATTAATAATGTATTTAGAAAATTTTCGTGTGTGTGTGATAGAGAGGGATCTCATCTAGGACTCAAAAGTAACGAGAAAGGATACGAAATTATGACTTTACGTAACTGGTCTTTACTTTCATTAGATGCCAAAGTTGATAAAAGTTTTAATCCTATGGATTAGCTTAGGCAGATGTCGCTAAGAAATTAATGGTAGGAAAAAAAAAAGGATTCTGTAGGAGCATGCATAAGATGTTCCATGTCTATTGCTCTTGTGGATTTAGTTCTAGGTTAGATGTTCCAATTTCTCGATATTCAGCCTTCATTTTCACGTCTTTTGGTCGTGTCTTTGAAAAATAAAATATGTCGTTTTCTGAAATACTATTCACTTTTTAAATATGTTCTCCGGCTTCAACAATATAACTGATCATAAAATTAGATAAGACACTCATGTGCTCAGATTTTTTATGTCAAACGATCATGAGTTACTTCCATCTGCTAATTTTGTCAAGCACTTTAACATGAAAGGTGAAAAAGAAAATATATGAAAGAACAATGAACTTTGGAAATCATTTGCTTGATCACATAAAAAAAAATAAATCCAGTATAAATTTCAATATAACCAGTAATCTGTACTTATAATTGTTAAATTAGTCGTATAAGAAAAAATAATTTGCGCATGTTCTTTCATCAATATCTGTGTGTAAATTGATTCATCGACTTATAACCTACTCAGATGCATCGTTGAATATAAAAAATAAAATATCTGACCTATATCTATTAATAGTAAAAACAAAACGTCTCGACTTATATCGATTAATCTATGTCATGCATTATTAGTGATGAATGAATGTCATCCATTAACTCTGTTATAATACAAATAATGAATACAGTAACATATATTATAACATGCTATATATGTAGTTAAAGTAGCCCGAAGTGTGTGTGTTATATATATACACACACTAACATATACTATAACAAGCTATATATACGTTAAAGTATTTCAATGAAGTGTCTGTGTGTGTGTGTGTGTGTTTGTTTATATATATTGGAACATGAAGCGTTAGGAACACAGGGTCGGGTTCTTTTAGGTATTGATAGACTTGTAAATTGATTCATCGACTTATAACTTATTTAGATGCATCGATGAATATTAAAAATAAAATATTTTGACCTATATCGATTAATATAAAAAATAAAACGTCTCGACCTACAATAGAATAATATTATATTGGTTTATAAATTGATTAATTATTCGTACGTAGTAATGTATAAGATTGATCATCAATTACAATATAGTGTATGTGTGTGTATGAAATTACTCATATACTTAAATATAACCTATAAAAATTCCTTTACATAGATGCTATTATAATCTATTAAAAGTAATTACCTAGTTAATATATTTTTTTGTAAAGATTATGCTTATAGTTTATAATTATTTATAATAATTGTAGCTAAGTAAAATAAATATTTATAGTTAATAATAATTTTTTATAGTTTATAATAATTTTAAAAAATAAAAATTAAAAAAAAAAAGAATTTAGTTTTTTTAAATAAAAAAAACCGACCAAAGTTGGTCGATATTTGGTCAAACGGTCAAAACTTAATGTACCAACCAACGTTGTTCACTAATTCTGATATACAGAATGAAAAACGGGTTTCCCCTCATTTCTCTTATTTTCTTCCCCAAAATTTCCCTAACTCTCTCTCAATACCTTCCCTTCCCCTTCTCTATTTCCCTCACACAAATCTCATTCCCCACCCCACATAACCACCGCCCATCGCCGTCGCCGGCCGGAGACAACAGTGGACTACCTCCCCTCTCTCTCCTTCTCCACCTAAAAAAAATCTAGGTTTGAATTACAACCCATTTCTTTGTTATTTCTAGTTTTTGTTTCAATTATTTCAACATTGAATTTTATTGTTTCAATTAGTGTTTCAATTCTTTGAACATTGTATTTTTTTGAGGACTACGGTTTAGGTCCTGTTTTAATTTGTTTTGTTAATTAATTTTATTAACTAATTAGTTTAATTAGTGTTGAATAGTTTAGTTAGATTTGAATTATACTTTGTATTTTCTTGAATAGATTAGTTAGAATCTAGGGTTTAGGATATGATTTGAACTTTTAGGATATGAATTGAACTTTTAGGATGTGAACTGAACTTTTAATTTATGAATTGGACTTTTAGTTTATGAATTGAACTTTTAGTTTATAAATTGAAATTTTAGGATATGAATTAAAATTTTAGGATATGAATTGGACTTTTAGGATATGAATTGGAACTTTTAGGATATGAATTGAACTTTTAATTTATGAATTAGACTTTAGTTTATGAATTGAACTTTTAGTTTATAAATTGAAATTTTAGGATATGAATTAAAATTTTAGCATATGAATTGGAACTTTTAGGATATGAATTGAACTTTTAATTTATGAATTGGACCTTTTGGATATGAATTGAATTTTTAGTTTATGAATTGAACTTTTTGAGTATGAATTGAACTTTTAGTTTATGTTTAAACTCGTAGGATATGAATTGAACTTTTAGTTTTTAGGGTTTGTTTTTGTGAATTGGACTTTTTGGATATGAATTGAAATTTTTAGGATATAAATTGAACTTTTAGAGTATGGGTTGAATTTTTAGGATATAATCCTAACTTTTAGTTTATGTTTAAACTCGTAAGATATAAACTGAACTTTTAATTTATGTTTAAACTCGTAAGATATAAATTGAACTTTTAGTTTATGTTGAAACTCGTAGGATATGAATTGAATTTTTAGTTTTTAGGATTTGTTCTTGTGAATTGAAACTTTTGGATATGAATTGAATGTTTTAGGATATAAAATTGAACTTTTAATTTATTATTAATTATATTTAATATAATTTAATTGTTGGTTTAATTAGGAAAAAATATATCTTGAATTAACTAAAAAAATAATTAATTTATAATCATAGAATAAATTAATTTGTTCTTGTTTTATTTTTATAGATGGAACATCGTACTTGGATGCACAATAGGAATTATCCTAATCGGCGGGGATTGCGGGAGGATTTTGTAGAAGGGGTTGATGACTTTATTAGACATGCAATGTCACTTCCACCATACCAAAGTGAAGGAGTAATTAGGTGCCCTTGTGTTAGGTGCGACTGTATGAAGTTTGAAAAATCGGAGGAAGTTAAGCTTCATCTTTATAGGAAGGGGTTTATAGAGAATTATTTTGTGTGGACTAATCATGGAGAGATCGATGATAGCCGTGGGATATTTCATAACATGGTTGTTGGTGAAAGTAGTAGGTCGGTGGGGAATACAAATCGTGATTCTAGAATTCATGATATGGTTGCGGATGCTTTTGGGATGCACTTCGGGCCCAATGAAAATATTGAACAAACTCCTAATGATGACGAAAAACATTTTTATGAACAGTTAGAGGAAGCTAGTCGTCCACTACGTGAAGGAAGTCCGCACTCTGAGTTGTCTGTTGCAGTTAGATTACTAAGTATCAAATCTTATTGGAATATTTCTCAAGCAGCAATGGACTCTTTCATTGACCTTATGAGTGAACTAGTTGAACCTAATATAAACTTACCTGGTGATTTCTATAAGGCAAAAAGATTGGTTTCTAAGTTAGGATTTCGGTCAATGAGAATTAATTGTTGTGAAGATGGTTGCATGTTATATTATAAAGAAGATGCAACTTGAGATAATTGTAAATTTTGCGAAAAGCCTCATTTCAAGAGGCTTTCCAGCGGGAATATGGTCGCTATCAAGGCGATGCATTATTTACCTCTTTTACCTAGGTTAAAGAGGTTATATGCGTCGATGAGTTCTGCTCCTCATATGAGATGGCACTTTGAAAATAGAAGACCACCTGGTGTTATGTGTCATCCTTCAGATGGAGAAGCTTGGAAGCACTTCGATAGGACATATCCATATTTTTCTAGTGAACCCAGGAACATTCGGTTAGGTTTGTGTGCGGATGGATTCACACCTTTTTTTGTATCTGCGACACCATATTCATGTTGGCATGTCTTTCTTATACCTTATAATCTACCACCCGAGTTGTGCATGACTAGTCCATATATATTCTTAAATTGTATTATCCTCGGTCCATGTAATTCGAAAAGTTTGATTGATGTATATTTGCAACCTTTGATTGATGAGCTAAAACAATTGTGGTATGATGGTGTTGAAACATATGACACATCAACCAAGCAGAATTTCAATTTGCGTGCTAATTTAATGTGGAC